>JAGXOD010000285.1:0-31189 GCA_020368025.1 Brachyhypopomus occidentalis | reverse complement strand
GGACTACAAAGCAGTAGTTCAGGTGAATCTGCTGAATTGTAATTATACAAACAACACACTATATTCCATTATTTCATTATTCAGAGTATGAGTCTTGTAATAAAACAATGTATTCAGAGTCCACTTTATTTGATATTTGTAAACTTTAAAAATTCCATTTATTGGACTTCAAGGCTTACACAATGTTGTTGTTATTTTTTGGGACAATCTTCATATCCAAACTAGATTTTGGCTCAAACATTGGTGGTTTCCAAATCAACCAAAGGTCAAAGTAAAAGCTGGGGATAACATTAATTTTGCATTTGATTTTTTAAATCTAAAAGGATATTGGTCTTGTCCTATGCCCAATCATTTGTTTGATCCTATTCAAAATATCCTTCATTTTTAGTCCATATATTATAGGATTAAATAGAGGGGGGAAAAGTAGATTCTCTACTGACATTATTATGGAAATAATTTGAGGAATGTTTGTTTCTAATCTGCTACTGATTATTTCAAAGCATGATGTCACAGTAAAATTGGTAAAAACAAACAGATGTGGTAAACAAGTACGAAAAGCTTTTCTTCTAAATTCTTTTGGATTCCTTAAAGAGACTTCAAGTATTCTAATATATGAGTAGATAACAAATATTACGGGTGGAAATACAGCAATGGTAAAAACAAACAATCCATAATTATTCCTTACAGAACCACCTTGACAACTTAATCTAACAACAGAATTATTACTACAATATATTCTATTTAATTTAAATTTACAAAGCTTAATCTGATACATTAGAATCATGCTAACACCATTTTCACAGGTAGGCAAAAACCAACAGCAAAACAAGATCTTTTTGACAGTGGACATCTTGACAAGAGTTGCATATTGTAATGGTTTACATATGGACACATATCTGTCATAGGCCATAGCTGATAACAGAGTAAACTCGGAAGAACCATAAGTATAAATAAAAAATGACTGAAATGTACAGGCTTCAAAAGAAACAATTCGAGTTTCAGACAAAATGTCACTCAGTAATTTAGGATACAAAGCAGTTGTTCCAATAAGAGCATTGCAAAGCAATGCTGCAATGAATATGTACATAGGCTCATGGAGACATCTGTTTGTACATATGACATAAATGACAACAAAATTGAAACAGAGAATCATTAGGTACACCATGAGGGTTATTATAAAATAAACATATCTGTACTTGTCCAACTCCACATGTCCATCCAAAGTTATATATGTTACATTAGTAGTATTATCCATGAGTTTCTAAGAATGAATACAATTGTAATATAATTGTTATATTACAATTGTTGGCCACTCCTTCAATTTCCTTTGGTATTTTTTTTGAAGGATTAGCAAAAAACTACAGAGGAAAAATAACTATGAGAACTTGCGTTGGAGTTCAAGTACATTTATTGTGCTACTTGGATGGATCCACTTGGTTTTCTAAATAACTGAAAGTGCTGCAGGAAATGAAGCAAAGCATTAAAATAATGAGATTTGCCCAACATATCAGAGAGGAAGTGAATATTTATAGGACACTTTGTATGTAGGAGGAGTTTCAGGCTCTGCCTTTCTCTCAAACTTGAAAAATGACCTCAGTCCATTATGTCAACAGGATATCGTACAGAAATCTAAGAAAAACAATGAGGAAACAGGGAAGTGAAGACTATGCATATTAGGCGTGATATTTCTCTCACTTATTTTATTATGTAACTCCATAATCTAGATTCACACAGAAATGTGTTGTTCTCAATTGTAAATGCAATTAAAGCTGCTTGTTTGTGTCTGTCATGGAGGACTTCTGTCACCTGGAGGACTACCCTGGCTTCACTGCAGTTCAAGGAGGTCTTCCACCATCCACGCCAGGGTAGGGTCTGTGGGCAGTCTTTGCTGCACCTCTATCAAGGAGCCAGATTATTCCATGGAGTTCCAGACACTCACAGCTAGGACCGGCTGGAACAAGGCTGCTCTTGTGGATGCCTTTATCATGGCCTGCGAGTAGAGCTGCAGGCAGAGCTAGCCTACAAGCAGGAGGCAGCGGCACTTAACAAGGTGGTCCGCCTCACCATCACCTACGACCGTCATCTGCAAGAAGTCTTGCCGACAGCCTGCGGATGTGGCTGATCCCCCTCCCGTCACCCAGTCATGTTCTATCACTGGTTCATCAGTCATAGCAGTTCCCACATCTGTCTCTCCATACAGCAACATACAGGAACACATCAGTTTCAATGTGTGTGTGGGGGGGGGGGGTCGGAACATCTGTCTGCACTATAGGGCTTATCCACTTTCCCAAGAAGAGGAGCAGGTCATGGAGCAACAAACAGGGAAGCTTTAGCTTTAGCTATATTTCGAACACAGCAAGAGACATGACTGACAATAGGGAAGCGGAATAAAACCATACGACAGGAGTGGAGGGCTGAACTATATGTGACACATATAGTGAGAGGTTAGCAGTTGGTTTCAACTGTTTGGTATAGTGATACGTTATAGAGCATGTAGTATTTTAAAGTTAATTTTGTTTTAGAATTTGTGAATGATGTTGATATTGAAAAATTGTAGAATTGGAATATTTTACATGATTAAGATTGTATGCCATTGTGTAATTGTAATTCTGAGGGCGTCAAGGAGCGATAAGGCAGACACAAATGCTGAGAGGAGCGAGATTTATTAAAGGGCATTCCATAAGAAGGGTCGTAAAGACATTTAAAGAGATTTAAACACCAGCACCAACAGCTTAAACTGGACCCGGTGTTGTACTGGAAGCCAGTGTAGATCTCTAAAAACAGGGCTGATATGCACCCAAGATCTAGTTCAAGACCCTTGCAGCTGAATTTTGTACATACTGTAACCTGTTAAGAGCCCGGGAAGGGAGTCCAAACAAAACAGCGTTACAGAAGTCAATCCTAGATGTAACAAAGGCATGAATCACTGTCTCTGCAGCAGCAAAGGAGAGAAAAGGGCGGATCTTGGCAATGGTCTTTAGGCCATTTTGGATATGAGACTGAAAGCATAGTGTGGAGTCAAAAATAACTCCTAGATTACAAATCCGGTGTGGTAGGGTTGAGGTTGACACTGTCACCCCACGAACGGTTGCTTTGGGGAATTAGCGCTGCAGGCACGTGACACCGTGAATATAAAAACCTTGTGTGGGTGTCATGTCAGTTGGTCATAACTGGGAGGGTTGATTGCTGCTGAACTGCCACGTGCGTTGGGTGCTGGATGAACTGTGTGCTGGTGGGAAGCAAGTAGTAAACGTGTGGAACTAAAGTCCATTTGAATGACACAGCAGGTTTCCAGCCTTGTGGTTGGTAAGTACTAGCTATGCTGATTTTGCTTGTGGTACTTGCTAACGGGAGAGTATGTTTCTGTATGTCTGTGGTTTTGTGTAACTTGTGTACGGTCGTGTGTTGACGAGTGGCTATCTTATTATTTTAGTTATCCAGGAGTGGCTGGGAGAGTTGTCTCATTCTCTAGGCCAGGGGGAGAGCGTAGCTGAACCACAACGCACTGTGTAAGGTTTATTAGCCCAATAGGCTCACACTCTGTCACTCACAGTCTGGACCCATACAATTTGTAAAGCTGCTTTGTGACAACATGTGTTGTAAAAAGCGCTATATAAATACATTTGACTTTGACTTTGACACTGTGGGTCGGCGTGTGTATCTTACCAGGTACCCAGTCAACATGTCCATGTGGGCCCCACACAGGTTTGAAATGGGCTGGCATTTGTGCCCTCTTTGGGCAACTCAGCTAGCTCCAAACGGACCTCATGTGGGCCAATATTGGGGTCAATGTGGGCTTCAGGTGGGCCCCGTATGAGCAAAAATCCACTGGCGATACATGGGCCCCTTGTTTGTGTGGGATAATGATGGGGCCAGGGTGGGTAGCAAGTAGGGCCCTTATGGTTAACTGCAGACACCCGCTTCAGCCCCATTAGGGGCCCATACGGGTTCAGATGGGTCCCATGGGCAACTCTTTATAGGGCCCATATGGGTTGTGCAAAGGGGGCCCACATAGCAGCCCATCATTACCATGGGGCTCACAAGAATGTCAGCTGGCATCACATTTTTGGAGCACAATTACTATAATGCTAACTTGTGTCATCCAATGTTGGTCACTATGGAGGGCTTCAGGTGAGCTCTCTGCTGTACATACCAATAGCAACATTTAGTTGCTATTTCTTACTGCAAAACTGTTGGAGAAGAGCACAGCTTTGAAGACTGTATAATCATAAGTCATTTCAATCACAGATTAGCTGTTTTTAATAATACTAACAAATGCTCAATCAATCCTAATGAAAATGTTTTATTGAAAACACCAATGAATGAATTCATTAATTTGAACCAAATATTTGAACAATAAAACATGTCGTATGTCAAGAATCTTTAAAATTCTTCACTGTGTGTTGCTGGGTTGTGTAGTTTCACATCTTGTAGAGAGAGAGAGAAGTGGGGTGGGAGAGACGGACAACAATATTAATTATAGCAGTCACAACAGTAACACTGTAGATGATCTAAACCACTTTTAGCAATGATAAACATCCTTCTATGTAAATCTAAAACATGGTAAAGCATAAAAATTCTGTTTTAACTATTGAATTAGCACACTAAGCCTGTTTAATGGGGATGCATTTCCTGCACCACCTGGGTCCTGACCATAGTACACTCACAGACTGATGTGTTTAATAAGAACACAACCAGCTATATAGTTGACCATTGAGTTTTAGTGTTTGCTAACGTTAGCGTCGCAGCTCCAGAAGCACAATTCGCACTCCAAACATATCATGGCTGATCAAATATATATAACTAGCTAGTTGAGCATAAAATTACATAAATAAACTTGTGTAAATATAATTTTCACATTCTATTCCTTTTTTTGTAAAGCGAGCAGCCCAAGGAGGCTACTCGCGGGTCTTTTATTGGCGGACTCAAGTGCCACTTACACAAACTAAGGGGAACTAAAACCTCCGTAAAAATGAGCACGGGAAAAGTTAAAAACATAACAGAGATAACCAGAGGGGAAAACAAAAAACACACTGAGCGAACTCAACGTGTCAGGGAGACCTTTATAGGGAGAAAAATAACAAGAAACTTGAGAAAGGCCAGAAGTAGGGCGCAGGAGTAAATGACTCGAATATAAAGAATAGGAACGAGACACCATAAATGCATCAACGATACCGACTGACAGAAGGTAGGTACGAAGACCTGGAAATGCCACACCGATACCTAGGCTTAGAAGTGAGGAAAATACCAACACAACTCAGCAAAGCAAAAATGCATTCACCTTCCTTAAATAAGGGAGGGGAAAGCTGCAGGTAATTACCTGAAAGAATGTAGTTAATGACTGGCTCTAGTACCCCATCTAGTGGCGGAGCGGGGAACGGAAGTAGAGCCATTCATGACAGAGCCCCCCCCTCTAGGCCCGCGACCCGAGGGCCAAAAGCAACAGCCCTGTCCCGATAAAAATCGAAAATGAGCCCAGGGTCCAAAATACGAGCCCTAGGCACCCATGAGCGCTCCTCGGGACCATAACCCTCCCAGTCGACGAGAAACTGCTCCCGCCCCCGAACCCGACGAACATCGAGGAGACGGCGGACAGTGTAAGCCGGAGCCCCGTCAATCATGCGCGGAGCCGGTGGAGCAGAACCCCCCGCAGAACCGCATAAAAACGGACGGAGGCGGGACGCGTGAAAAACCGGGTGGATTCGCATAGAAGGCGGGAGGGTCAGGCGATACGACACCGGATTAATACGGCGTTCCACTTTAAACGGACCCAAAAAGCAGGGAGCCAACTTCCTAGTACCCCCGCGAACCGGCAAGTCCTTAGAGGACAGCCAAACTCGCTGACCCAGGCGAAATGAAACTGCCGGAAGGCGATGTTTATTAGCGCTACGACGATAACAGTCGGATGCCTTTATCAACGTCCTACGCGCTCTCGTCCATGCACTCCGACACCGTCGGACCTGCGCCGCGACCCCCGGAACCGCAACCGCCTTCTCCTGACTCGCGAACAGCGGAGGAGAGTACCCAAACAAACACTCGAAGGGAGACATACCCAGAGACGAGTGCCACAAGGTGTTATGGGCGAATTCAGCCCAGAGCAGATGATCGACCCAGGTCGCCGAATTAGCAGAAGCCAAACACCGCAGCGTCTGTTCTAGATCTTGGTTTACGCGTTCGGTCTGGCCATTAGACTGAGGGTGAAACCCCGACGACAAACTAGCCTTGGCACCCAGAAGGTAGAGAAAAGCCTCCCAAAACCTGCTAGAAAACTGGGGACCTCGATCAGAGACTACATCTCGCGGAAAGCCGTAATTCCGAACTATATGCGTGAGGAGTAAAGAGGCAGTTTCGCGGGCAGAAGGGAGTTTAGGGAGCGCAACGAATTTGCTGAATTTAGTGAACCTGTCAACCACTACTAATATGGTAGTAAGACCCTTAGAAGCCGGTAGTCCCGTTACGAAATCCAAGGAGATGTGGGACCAGGGTCGAGAGGGAATGGGCAGAGGTTGAAGGAGACCGCTAGGTTTAGACCGCGGCGTCTTACCCCGATTACAAATGTAACACTCCGCGACAAATTTACGTACATCCTCGTTAATACCGGGCCACCAGAATTTACGCTGAATAAACTCTAACGTACGCCGAGACCCAGGATGAGCCACAAAACGAGAACAATGCCCCCAATCTAAAACCTTAGAGCGAGCGTTAAGCGGAACGAACTGACACCCAGCAGGACCCCCTCCCGGATCAGGTTCCGTCAGTAACGCTCGGCTGACAGCATTCTCGACCTCCCATTGAACGGGCGCTATAACCCTTTCAGCGGGGATGACTGTGGTTGTAGGGCTAGGTTAGGTGGATGCCTCCCACTGTCTAGACAAGGCGTCAGGCTTAGTATTTTTTGACCCCGGACGGTAAGAGATAGTAAAATCAAAACGCCCAAAGAACAACGACCACCTGGCCTGTCTAGAATTGAGACGCTTGGCCTGCTGTATATAAGCTAGGTTCTTGTGGTCGGTCCATACGACAAACGGATGCCGAGCCCCCTCGAGCCAGTGACGCCATTCCTCCAGCGCTAGCTTAACCGCCAGCAACTCCTTGTCCCCCACGTCATATCGGCTTTCGGTAGGATTAAAACGATGCGAATAAAATGCGCATGGATGTAAGCGAGGGGGTTGACCTACCCGTTGAGTCAGTACAGCCCCAGTGCCTATGTCGGAGGCATCAGTTTCAACAATGAAGGGGAGTTCCGGGTCGGGCATGCGCAGAACAGAAACGCTGCTTGAGCCTGTCAAACGCGTCTTGAGCCTCCGGGGTCCACACAAATCTGCCCAAGGCCGATAACGGCGCTGCTAACGCACTGAACCCCTTAATGAACCTCCGGTAAAAGTTGGCGAACCCCAGAAAACGTTGGACCAAACGCACAGAGGTGGGTTTGGGCCAATGAGCAACGGCTTTAACCTTCACCGGGTCCATTATGAGTTGGTTCTGGGAAACCACAAAGCTGAGAAACGAGATACGCGGAACATGAAATTGCGATTTATCCAATTTAACATAGAGATGACTCTCTAACAGCAATTGTAGAACCCTGCGGACGTGACGAATGTGATCAGGAAGAGAGCGGCTATAAATGAGTATATCGTCCAGATATACAAAAGCGAACTGGCCTAGAGTCTCGTGAAGAACCTCATTAACAAACCGCTGGAATACCGCCGGAGCATTCATTAACCCGAACGGCATGACCAGGTATTCATAATGCCCCGGGGCGTGATGAAAGCGGTCTTCCACTCGTCACCCTCTAACCCGCAGCAGATTATAAGCGCTGCGTAGGTCTAATTTCGTAAAGACCGTGGCGTGCTGCAAAGCCTCGAATGCTGAGGACATGAGAGGAATAGGGTGCCGATCCTTTACGGTGATTTTATTGAGGCCCCGGTAATCGATACACGGCCTGAGACCCCCATCTTTCTTCCCCACAAAAAAGAAACCGGCCCCTGCTGGAGAGTTAGAAGGGCGGATAAAACCAGCGGCCAATGCTCCTTGAATATAGTCGTCCATGGCCTACCGTTCAGGAAGAGCTAAGGAAAATAATCGCCCCCTGGGCGGGGTGGTGCCCGGAAGAAGCTCGATCTTAATATCGTGAGCTCTATGGGGCGGTAAGTAGCCAGCCTTAACTTTACTGAAGACCTCCTGAAGGTCGCGATACTCGGACGGAACACCCTTTAAGTCACCACCCACCCCGGTAACGTCGCCATCCTGAGGGATACGCGCCTTTAAACATGAGTGTTCACAGGTCCTACCCCATTTTCGAATGGAAAGGTGGAGCCAATCTATCTCAGGATTGTGACGCTGGAGCCAAGGGAACCCCAGGATGAGTAGTAATTTAGGAGCCTCGATAACGTAAAGGGTTAGGGTTTCAAAATGGCTACCTATCTGAAGGCGTATCGGTACCGTTTGGTGTGAGACCCTTCCAGAAGTGAGTAAACGCCCATCCACTGCCGAAACCAAAAGAGGGTCCTCCAATGTGACTAAGGGAATCGCCAAAGATTTAACGAGAGCAGCGTCGACAAAGTTTCCGGCAGCTCCTGAGTCTACAACTGCCGTAAGACGGTGTTCATCCGAACCCCTCCAGGTTAGGACTACTTGTAGTGACAACCCGGTGGCGGGGGAGTAATCAGCAGGGCCCGTCGGCAATACCCCATTCACCGACGGGCCGAGTCTTTTCCCTGTAAGCGTGGGCATGACCTAAGCTGATGGTCCTTAACACCACAATAAAGGCACCGGCCCTCCCGAATACGCGTCTGCCTCTCCTGACTGGACAGACGCGTTTGACCCAACTGCATCGGCTGTTCCCCCTCCTCTTCCTTATGGACGGATCCGCTACTACACGCCCCAGGGTTAGCCGGACGTTGGGCTCTCCGCTCGCGCAAACGGTTGTCGATTTTAATTGAAAGAGTGATGAGCTCCTCCAACCCAGCAGGTTGGTCTCTAAATGCGAGCTCGTCCTTGAGTTCTCCATTTAATCCCTCAAAATAAACGGCCGCAAGAGCTCCTGTGTTCCAGTCACTCTCTGCCGCCAGAGTGCGGAAGTCCAGTGAGTAATCCGCCACCGATCGGTTACCCTGCCGTAACTGCAGCAATTTAGAGCCCACTAGTCCTCCCGCAGACGGCTGGTAAAAGGCTTGCCGCATAGCTTGTGAAAACGATTCAAACGAAGCACATATCTCGGGCTGATTCTCCCAAACGGGAGTAGCCCATTGCAATGCTTTACCAGTGAGCAAAGCCATGATATAGACGACCTTAGCGCGTTCCGAGGGGAACCGCGAAGGTTGCTGCTCAAAAATCAGTGAGCACTGTAGGAGAAATCCCCTGCACTCGCTAGCGGTGCCATTGAATCGCATAGGGGCAGGTAAATTCGGCTCAGCATAACTCGCCGGTGGGCTGGCTCGGGCACTTGTCTGAGCGGCAGGACTAGGTGCTCCGCTCGGCTGTAGCGCAGTCGGGACCGAGCCGAGATTAGCCCTACCCTGGTCTAACAACTGTTGGAGTACCTGCTCGTGCCGGCCAAGAGCCTGACCCTGAAGAAGCAGGGCGTCCTTTAGCTCGCCTATAGCCTGTGGGATAGCTGAGTCCATGTTTTAGGCTGAGTTGTACTGTAAAGCGAGCAGCCCAAGGAGGCTACTCGCGGGTCTTTTATTGGCGGACTCAAGTGCCACTTACACAAACTAAGGGGAACTAAAACCTCCGTAAAAATGAGCACGGGAAAAGTTACAAACATAACAGAGATAACCAGAGGGGAAAACAAAAAACACACGGAGCGAACTCAACGTGTCAGGGAGACCTTTATAGGGAGAAAAATAACAAATGACAGGAAAACCGAAAGAATAAGAAAACTTGAGAAAGGCCAGAAGTAGGGCGCAGGAGTAAATGACTCGAATATAAAGAATAGGAACGAGACACCATAAACGCATCAACGATACCGACTGACAGAAGGTAGGTACGAAGACCTGGAAACGCCACACCGATACCTAGGCTTAGAAGTGAGGAAAATACCAACACAACTCAGCAAAGCAAAAAACGCATTCACCTTCCTTAAATAAGGGAGGGGAAAGCTGCAGGTAATTACCTGAAAGAATGTAGTTAATGACTGGCTCTAGTACCCCATCTAGTGGCGGAGCGGGGAACGGAAGTAGAGCCATTCATGACATTTTTAAGTTAGCATTAATATATTGCTACTGGTCCAGCTTTCAGTACTAATTGCTGTTGGTTCTTCTAGGTTATAGAATAGCCCTGCTTCCAAATATGAGGCTGGCTCTGTTATTTTGTAAATGTTAAACATTCTGAACTGAGTAACTAGCCTAGTTAGCATAATTGCTCTGGATTACAAGTTTAATTGAAACAGCATGTGTAATGGATGTAAAAAAATGCTTCCAATCCTTTGTTTTTGGGTTATTCATTTCATATGAAATCCTCTTTATATTTTTAAATATATATATATTGTTTGATACTGTTCCCATGGCAAATGGGAGGCCGAGTATATTTTTGATTTGCGCACGCGCATTTATTGGTGTCACCCTTTGGCGCGATTTTCCCTCAGTCTGGAGGCAGCTCCTCTGAGGGAAGTAATTGTTCTCTTGCGCTCTGGGCGATTTACATGCCAACTGCTATACAATGTTCAATATAATGTTATCATATATCATAAATGTATATTATTAATATAAGGAAGCTACTTATATATGTGATGAATGTTTCGAGCAGTTAGTTCTTTTTTTGTGCTGGGAAAGTGGATTGGGGTAGCAGGCTACTAGCGCAGCCGCTAAGGCATTAGCAAGATTTGTCTCTTAGTTTTCTTTGTTCTTAACATACTTAATGTATTTTTTTTCTTTGTGCGTTGGGGATTTTAAAGAGACACTTATCATTCTGCTTTCTTTAATTCCCAAAGCAAGCAAGCGAGCGAGTCAGTCTCTGTATCTATAAGATAGCGTAGCCGAGTCCACACGTGCACGCACGCACGCTATTCCATTAAACATACCACAAGGCATATTTAATGCCGTTCTGTTCAGGACACGACTTACTATTAGCTGTAATAGTTTATCACTTAATTAATAACTAACGGGACAATTATATTTTCTACCAAAACATTTAGCAAACATCTAAACCTAACTAGCTAGTCAACCTAGGTGACTACTTAGTTCTAGTGTTTGCTAAGATAGGTTAACTCACCATATTAGGTTAGTTAGCCTAGCAACATCGAAAATTTGCACTTATGTCTTAGCTGATCTAGGAAAAATAATTAACTAAATCTAGGTGGGTTACGTCGAAAATGTGTATTTGTTTCCCACAGATAATTCTTTATAGCCGAAACAAATGACCCTGATAGCACATATACGTCTCCAAGACGTCTGTTGGATGTAACACAGTTCGTCTGGAAAACGTCTTTAATAGAGCGTGCGCTCATCGGCAATACGTCTCTGCTACGTCTCTGGTGGATCGTGAAAGACCTTCAGCCGCTGCATTCCAGACCTGTCTGGCTGCGTCATAATCAAGCCTGCGTCTCGGAGACGCTTATGAGATATCTCCTAGACTATTTAATAGAGCGTTTATTCATCTGCAGTACGTCTTTTAAACGTCAGGTTTGGATGCCAAAATGACGTTCATACGATGCATTGCAGACTTATATGTACAGCGTAGCTAAATGCAGCATCTGAACGTAACTGAATGTGCGGCATTTAGAATCAAACCTTCTTACATTAAATTACATTTAAATCTAGATTTTATATTCTTCTTCCTCCTCAAGTTAAATATATAAAATATACAAGCAGAGAGATCGTATGAGCCATTAAGCCTAAAGACTCAAACGGAAATCCACACTGGAAAAATTGTGTAGAAATGATGCTATATTATTTTATGTGATTAATTAATATTATTATTATTAATATTATTGCCCTAAAACAAAATTAAGTGAAAGGCATTTCCCTTTAACATATTTATTTAACAGAAAATCAACAGGAATGCAACAAACGTGGAATTAATTAACAAATTTTAAAAAGAATTAAAAAAAATTAGCGTCTTGCTGGTGCCAGGTGGAGGTAATCTTTTAGGCATTTTTCAGCCTCTGCTTCCGTGGGAGCTGGTAGCGCTGGGTTCTTCACTGCGGCAGCTGTGTGTCAAAATGTAGAATATTATTACTATTCTTCTTATTAAAGAGGCATAAGGACTACACATATATCAGCTGTATAACACTGAATAAATGAAACTGCATGTAAGAAATAAATCATCTAACTTATCTGTTATTAGGCTAGGTTTAAGGCACATATGTCAAAGTCAAGGCCCGCGGGCCAGATCCGGCCCGCGAATTGATTATCTATGGCCCCCTGGATGATATTTAATTACTATTAGAACCGGCCGGCAGGCCACAGCCGCCCGCTGGTGTTTTGCACGCACAAACACTACATTCCCCACAATGCAACGGTAGCCCGTTGCAACGGTAACAAACGGTAATAATTAAAGTAAAAATGGCAATATATGTACTTTAAACGTGAAAACCACATGACAGATAAGCGTCCTAAACCCTATGTGCTTCCTGTATGGATGACAATGATGTATGTGCACGTGATAGATCAACGTCTCTGACCTAATTTAGAAGAAGCACTCAAGAAGAAATCAGCTTTCCAAAGGTCAGTCAGAGAAAGGTAAGTTCAAGTTCACATATTAAAAAAACTAGGTTATCAGTGATGTATGTGTTCATCCTGTTATAGGTACACCTATTCTTCATGTTACAGCAAATAATGTAACATGTAAGTTCTTCTAATATACTCACCAATGATAAGTTGTCCACAGGCTGTCTGTTTTAATCCCCGTTTGTTTCCCTTGCCACACCAGTTAAGGCTTTTTGCCAGGTTTGGGGTAAAGACCTTGCTGGCAATCCGCCATATTGTCTTTTTCATTGTGTGGCCCCCACTTAGTGACAGCGTGTTGGTCTGAAATAATGCACAATAAGAATAGAAATGGATAAACAGCAGTCTCACTGCACCAACTGCACCTTCATAACATGTATTGACTTAAAGTAATTGATTAGAATGTTTTTGACTAACTAAAACACATGTTTAGAGAATGTATAGGCATTAAAATTTGCATCAAAGTCATGGAAAAGTCATGGAAATTAATTGTCAAAAAAGTGTACAAACCCTGTTTATAGATAGGGAATAAGGTTTATAGATAGACAGATAGGTAGATAGCTCGACAGATAGAGTAGTAGCTACTTGGTAGTAGCTAGATTTGATTTAATGGGAAATCATCTATAAATGAACTTACCATCCTCTGCTTCAGCCCATTGTTTAATAGCCTCTTCTCTAATTCGTCTAGTGCCTCCATTGAATTTAGTGGGAAAACATTAATTTCCTCCTCATCCTGTTGTGGGGGCAAAATTCGGCGGCCACCCACAAGAGACTCAACAAGTGTTGTGAGGTAATTGATCTTCAGGTCCATCTCTCTCAGTGCCTCCAACACTGTTCTGTCTACAGCTGCAAAAATAAGATAGAAGTTATCACTTTACTCATTGTAAGCAATTTTTATAAACTACTTTAAGACCAAACTTACGTGTGCATTCATTATAGATGAACCGCCTTGAGGGTCCCTGTTGTGCAGTGGGTGCTGTTTATAGTACAAGATTTAAAGAAACATTCATTTTAGTGATCTAAGAAGTGATTGTAAATATGATTTATTTATACATACTGACTATACACCCAACAACCATTTCATTAGGTACATCTCCTTGTATCTACACTCATTGTCTGTTATTTAGCTCCATTTGGCATTTGGAAAAACTTTGTAGTTCTACAATTACAGACTGTAGTCCATCTGTTTTTATGTATACTTTATTGTCCTGTTCTTTAATAGTCAGGACCCCCACAGGACGACCACAGAGCAGGTATTATTTGGTAGTGGTGGTGTGTTATATGTGCTGTGCTGGTATCAGTTGATCAGACACAGAGGTGCTGCTGGAGTTTAAACACATCAGTGTCACTGCTGGACTGAGAATAGTCCACCAACCAAAACTATCCAGACAACAGCATCCTGTGGGCACCATCTTCTGACTGCTGATGAAGGACTAGAGCAGTGGTTCTCAAACTTTTTCTATCATTCCCCACCTGAGAAGAAGGGGAATTTCCTTGCCCCACTTGCCCCATATCCCCCCAAAGACAGGCTTAAAAACTGCCAACCTCAACGCGTTACACTGTACAGCAACAGAAGAGTTATCCTCTCTGACTTTACATCTACAAGGTAGGACTGTCGAATTGAGTGGACACAGTGTTTAAAAACTCAAAAAGCACTGCTGGGTCTCATCCGTGCACACCAGCACAACACACACCAACACACAACCACCACGGTACAAACTACAACGTGCTCTAAAAATGGAGCTGATAAAATAGACAATAAGTATAGATACAAGGAGGTGCATGGGTGTATATGGCTTGTAAGATTTAAGGTAAACTCACCATTTGTATGAGAAAGAACATCCTGGCCTTGTCTTGTATCCTGAGATGGCCATTTATATGTATTGGGCATGTTCCACCTTGTTTGCCCTTGTTGTGGTGTAGGTGCTGTTAACATGGAAATTTAAGGAAAAAGTCACTGCCTAGAAAACAGGACTTTGCTCTGTGTATTCTTAGCTTGTATACAACAAACTGACTATGGATAACATCTATTAATGTTTTGGATAATATACTTTTTTTGTTAGATTTTGACTGTTTTGTGTTCTATGTTCTAGACTGTTTTACAGTAATGTGAAAAATTAGGGCACCCTATGAAAACCATTGGACATTTGATTTTCATTGTAACAATATTAAGATGAAGGTCAAATAACTAAACAAACAAAACTAAAAAAATGTCATTGAAAAAAACATTTGGAATATGATTATAGGAAACAATATTTTACTACTGATTTAAAAAGACATGTTGTTACAACGGACCCTAGACACGGCCGTAACAATGTCTTCGGTATTATTTGTCTAGTTATATTGGCATCATCTCTCCATATGTTTAACTATGTTAAAAAGCATTTATTGGTCTGTAAATATTAATGTATGGTATTATTCATTAATGTAGTTTCTGGTCCTGCAGGTAATCTTAGGAGATCTGCGGTGTGACCTTCCCCCTAATAAACTATGGTTGTTCTTTAACTATTGGACAAAGTTATTCGCACAACCGTTTTACAGGAACAGGAAACAGGTAAGTACAGTCTTTTTGCCTTTGGTTCCTTCAGTAACATAATTTTGAATGATAAAATTATACTAACTTAACATAAAGTTCATAGACTTTATAGGCCAAAGGTGCAGCCTATATAGCAAAACTAAAAATTAAGTGTTGAAACTTTACTTAACCCTGACATTGGACACTGTGTCTTCAACCACGTAACCACATGATGCAAACATTCTAGAAGCAGTATTAGAATTTTGCTTTTCGTTGAGTCATTTTACTGCTGTCTAGGTGTAAGAGTTTTGCCACTGAGGATGTGTAAAAAGATTTTTACCGTCGTCCCCGAATAAAAAAAAAAAAATCTTAACGGCTTTAGTGAACGTAAACATTTGTACACATTACAAACCTGAAACTAATTGCCATTATTAAATGTTTTAATTGAACTCATCGTGCATGTATAACTCACATTGGACTTACCATGAGGTAGAACATGTTGGCCTTGTCTTGCATCCTGAAAGCTACCTGCAAGGAAATTTCAGAATCAAATGCAGAAAAAAACTTAATTTCACATATTTGCTTATAATCATTGTTCAGGGCTGCTCAGTAAAGTAATCAAACTTACATGGGGTCTGATTACATATTGACCACTCAGAAGACTTGTTGTATGGCAGGGGCTGTTGGAACAAAATTGCTGTTACTACTAATCAGACATTTTAGAAATCTGAAAAGAATTCCATTAAAATTATTTTTTAATTCTCTTATTTTTTATATTCTCTTAAGTGGATGTAGAATGCAGATTTGTTTGTGATTGTGTTTACACTAGATGTGCATATAAATAAAAAAAGACCAAGTTAACCAGAACCGGCTCTGATATATATATATATATATATATATATACTTCTGATCCATACAACAAATCAGAAGATATCAATTCTGTGGCATGCCATTTTGCTGCAGCAGTATACATTCTGCACAGTTTAATAAGGAGGCTTCTAATACTTATAGTAGAACATACTTTCTACAATGAACTTTTTTTTTTGTTTGGTTTCTGTTTATAGGTGACTGCAGACATCATACATGTTGTGCATAGCAGCCATGCCGGGAGTTTGTGTTATGTTGAAGGTTCCTGACATGACTGGAATTGGAGCTTTTAACCTCATTTCAATCTGTACCTGTGCTCCATGTGCTATTATTACAGGCAATTTACATGGTAGTACAAAAAAACTGCTAGTGCTCTACTTTAATGCACACATTGTTTACAGCTTGGTCCAGTGTTGTCTGATTACTTTGATTGTTGCAGAACTTTAAATGTATGTGCAATACAGAAGACACTTCGAACACATGATCAAAGGGTATAACCTATCTGAAGACATTCAACTATGCTGCTTCTGTTACTATTTGCAATTAAATAAATATGCTTACCTTGAAAGTTCTTGTTTCGTTTTCATTCTGTGGTGTTGAACATTGGTCCATCAGGTCTTCAGACATCAGATACAGTCTTCTTTTTTGCTGGGTTATCCATGTGTTTGTTGTGATTTTTGTAATAACTAATGTGATATGTAAATAAAGACGTTTTTTGCTAATTGCCCATTTCTAGGGTTTGGAACAAAGTTATGCAGGCTGCAATGATTAGTCCAAAATCAGTGTATGACCCCATGTATAATTAGGCAAAGGCAACAGCCATGGACTCTGCTTGGTTAAGTCCTGTTGCTGTGCCTCAAGGATTTACTATCTTGAGCAGATTAAATATTAAATTTTGTCCTGTTATGTGAAGACTTATTAGCAGAGGTAAAACCCACAAATATTCCTTGTGTTAACATGAAAGAAATATGTGTTATTGTATTTGCTCAATTCTACAGACAGCTTTATTTAGCTAGTGCTATTTAGATATGCTTAAGAATGGAGAATGTCTACATATGGTCATATCTATGTATAAAGTTTGGCTTTTGCAAAAACTATGACCATACGTGTGTGTTAACATAACGTAATTTCTGTTTAATGAACAGTTATGTCGTCATTGCTAAGCGTTTCATACTTCCTTGATGTTACTTGTATGAACTGGTGATACTGCGGCAACTCGCTGTGGTTCTGTCTGAAATGCGAGTTAATAAAGGGTTTATAGTAATAACTGCCTTCCATCGTGGTGTTTCGCTGCTACAATATGAAACTCGGCGGCGTGATGAAAGGCAGTTATTGGATGGACAACTTTTTGCGTGTCGCGATCATATGTGAATGTTAAACAGTCACGGAATCTGAGCTGTCAACCTGCAAATCAGGTGTAGATGTAAAAAAAATATCGTATATGCGTAAACATCTGCAACACGATGATAATAAGACCAATGTAAGATCAATCCAAATGGAACAGACGCATTTAAGATGTTACGACCTTTTCCAGACGTCTTGGAGACGTATATGTGCTATCAGGGGAACAGCTTGCGTTCTACCTTTCAACACCAACAAGCTAGCTATCCAACTGTAACCCTCAGTGTCACACTTAATTACGTTAATTGCCACGTTAATTATAATAAACTCAGGACTACGCCACCCTCAAATAGAGGGAAATCCAGCAGTAACGTTTCACCCGCGCGAGGTTACTGCCAGCGAAATAAGATTGTTGGACTGCAGATCATTTATTGTATGAAACATAAAATAAAATGCATTCTTGTGCGGTACAGCCACAAGCTTGTAGAAGCCGCTCCGCAACACTGGTTACCTCACTCAACGGCCAGCGGGGGTTGGCGCGCATCTAAAATAATAAAACAAACCAATAAACATAAACCACACCACACATTCACGTGAAACAATTCACATAGCAAACTCAAATACATGGCAAGTAACCCCAAATATGCGGATGCCGCCAACACCTCACTCGCTCCGGTCCCACCATTCCCCAGCGGTACCACCGGGCTAAAAATAAAAACACATTACCTATAAATCGCATTCCATAAAAAAACATACTTTAATTCAAATTAATATAGCGCTAAAAACTCCAATCCCAAAGGGAAACAAATACAGGGGAGAAAACAGTGGTCTAGCTCCAACGCGCAATCTGCTGGCTCCTGTAAAAAATAACGCACTTTAACCATAATGAACATCATTTTAAAACATTGTCTGCGCTACCGTGCAATGGCTGGAATACCTCCGTTACTAATCGCCAGTTACTCAGTCAACTCAACGATCTACAGCACGCTGTTACGAATAGACCACACAGAGAGGGATCCAAATGCGGAAACGAGTTCGCCTTTATTTGACCAGACAGTACACTTATACTTGAGGTGTCAGCAGTATAGCGTAATGCGAACTCGTTCTCAAAGTCGTAGTCAGGACGGTCAGGGTCAGGCACGGGCAGGCAGATTCCGGGAGGTACCAAATCGCTAGGCAAGAGACGGGGTCTAGGACGTAAGCAGAAGTCAGTACACAGGTAAGCAGGCAGGTAATAATAACACTCGGTACGCAACATGGGTTAGCAATACCGCAACCAGGAAGTGACAGAGGGGTGTATATATATGGGAAGAAAGGGGAGTGGAAAGGAGCAGGTGATCAGAGGGCGGAGGAAGGGGTGTTGATCCTAACATTACCCCCCCCTCTGACGAGCGGCTCCAGCCGCTCTAACACAGGAGGAGGGCGGGCGGCCACTGCGCCTGGGGGCAGGGGAGTCGGGATGGGCAGTGTGAAACTCTGAGATGAGAGACGGGCATAGAATGTCCCTGGCTGGCACCCACGAACGTTCCTCTGGGCCGTATCCTTCCCAGTCCACTAGGTATTTTAGACCGTGTCGTCTCCGTCGTGATTCCAACAATTCTCGAACAATGTAAGCGGGGCGGCCCTCGACTGCTACAGGTTCGGGAGGTGTTTCGGATACGAGGGGGGCAGACATGGGGCTGTAATGGACGGGCTTTAACAGGGAAACGTGGAAGGTGGAATGAATGCAGTACTGAGGGGGGAGTTGGAGTTGGTATGATACAGCGTTTATGCGACGGAGGATTTTAAACGGACCGATGTATTTAGGACGGAGTTTTTTACAGGGTTTCCGTAGGTTGATGTGTTGGGTAGACAGCCACACTCTTTGGCCAGGATGATATACCAAGGTGGGAAGGCGACGATGGTCAGCATTTAGTCGACGAGTGTGCAGGGCACGGCGTAACTGGACATGGGCCATTTCCCAGGTACGGGCACTGCGGCGGAGCCAGTCATCCAGGGCAGGTATGTCAGACGGGGTTTTGTCCCACGGGAAAAAGGCCGGTTGGTACCCGTACACACACTGGAAAGGCGTAAGCTTAGTGGATGAATGGGTAAGCGAGTTCCTCGCATACTCAGCCCAGGGAATAAATTTGTGCCAGTCGTGGTGGGTAGTGCAGTATTGCCGCAAGAGCCGCCCTACTTCCTGCTTTGTCCTCTCTACCTCTCCATTGGACTGGGGGTGATAACCCGAGGTTAGGCTGGTGGAAACTCCGAGTAGTTTACAGAATTTCCAGAGGACAGAGGAGGTAAATTGCACTCCCGTCTGAGACGATGTCCTCGGGTAATCCGTAAATACGAAACACGTAGTTGAACACCGCTTGGGCCGTTTCCATGGCCGTGGGCAGCTTGGGTAAGGGGATGAGTCGACACATTTTTGAGAACCGGTCAACTACGGTCATGATGACTGTGTTGCCCCCTGCCGTCGGCAGATCAGTGATGAAATCTATAGCGAGGTGGGTCCAAGGCCGGTGAGGAATAGGAAGGAGGAGGAGTTTTCCAACGGGCAGTGTACGAGGGGTGCGTGATTGGGCGCAGGTGGCACAGGCGAGTACATAATCACGAACGTCATCTTCCCAGGATCGCCACCAGTAATGCTTAGAGATTAAATTCTTGGTGCGGGTAAACCCAGGGTGACCTGCGCTCACCGAATCGTGAGCTATCTGGAGGAGGCGACCCCGAAGGGACATGGGCACGTACTCCTTACCCTCCGGGCAATCCTCCGGTCTAGGTTCCTTGCGAAGCGCCTCCTCTAGTTCCTCTTGAAAGTTCCACCTAATGGCTCTCAGAAAGCAAGTTTCCGGTAGGATTCGTTTGGGTTCCCGCTGTGGTGCGTCTTTCTCGAACTTCCGGGAGAGTGCGTCGGCTTTCGTATTCTTAGATCCCGGTCTGTAAGTCACCGTGAATTGGAATCGCGAGAAGAACAGCGCCCATCTGGCTTGCCTGGGGTTGAGACGTCGTGCTGATTTCAAGTACTCCAGGTTTTTATGGTTCGTGTATACGATGAAGGGATGTTCAGCTCCCTCCAGCCAGTGACGCCACTGTTCTAACGCGAGTTTGATCGTGAGGAGTTCGCGATTCCCCACGTCGTAGTTCTTCTCCGCGGGTTGTAGTCGCTTGGAGTAGTAGGCACAGGGGTAAAGCTTCGGGGGTTGCCCTTGGCGTTGGGAAAGGACTCCCCCCACGCCAGTCTCTGACGCGTCGACTTCGACTATGAAGGGGAGTGTAGGATCAGGTAGATGTAATACAGGGGCAGTCGTGAAAGCTCGCTTTAGTGTGGAGAAGGCTCTGTCTGCTTGGGCATTCCACTTGAAACTCCGTCGCTTCCCCCCTTTCAGGAGATTCGTGAGCGGTGCTGCTAACGCCCCAAAGCCCTTGATGAACCTGCGGCAGAAGTTAGCAAAGCCCAGGAAACGTTGTAAGTCCTTCTGTGAAGGAGTGGGCCATGACGTCACTGCCTCCACCTTATCTGTATCCATGGCGATCTTCCCCGGTGAGAGCGTGCAGCCTAGGAAAGTTATAGAATTCCGGTGAAATTCGCATTTTTTCTGCCTTCACGAAGAGGTGGTTCTGACGAAGGCGTTGCAGAACCGCAGATACGTGTTGAACGTGCTCAGAGGGCGAAGAGGAGTACACAAGGATATCATCAATGTAGACGAACACGAATTTCTCAATCATATCTCGGAAGATCTCGTCCATGAAGGCCTGAAATACCGCGGGACTATTTGCCAGTCCATACGGCATGACTAGGTATTCGTAATGGCCCCTGGCTGTGACGAATGCAGTCTTCCACTCGTCTCCCTCCCTTATCCGGATCAGGTTATAGGCGCTTCGCAAGTCCAGTTTAGTAAAGATATTAGCTCCCATCAATCGTTCTTGTGACGCCGAGATAAACGGAAGAGGATAGGCGTATTTGGAAGTGACTGCGTTGAGTGCCCGATAATCAATGCAGGGGCGCAGACCCCCCCCCTTTCTTCTCTACGAAGAAAAAACCTGCGGCTACCGGTGACGTGGATGGCCGGATGAACCCCTTCTCCAGAGCCTCACGGACATAGGATTCTATGGCATGATCCTCCGGCCTGGACAACGGGTAAGGTCTTGTTCTTCGAGGAAGGGGGGATCCTGGCAGGAGGTCTATCGCGCAGTCCACCGATCTGTGAGGCGGGAGATGACTGGCACTCTCTTTACAGAAGACGTCTGCGAATTCCTGATATTGGGTCGGCACAGCGCCGGCTAGGGGTGTGTGAGGACTCTCCACTGTAGAGGATCGTAGAGGTAAGTGCATACATTCCGTTAGACACTTAGGTCCCCACTTCGTGAGTTCTTTAGCTTTCCAGGAAATAACTGGGTCATGGGAGGACAACCAGGGAAAACCGAGGATTACAGGATCCTTAGGGGAGGATATGAGGAAGAACTGTCTCACCTCGCTATGGAACAGCCCCACTTTCAGCGTGATGGGGTGAGTGCAGCGATTAACTAACCCTTCTCCTATGGGTTGGCCATTCAGCGTTGATACGAAGGGGGGGTGTGACGGGAGTGGTAGGGATTTCTAGGTGGTTTACTAAATTTTCATCCATGAAATCACCTGCGGCACCTGAATCTATTAGGGCCGATAGAGTATGACCCTCTCCCCCCCAAAGTATTTGTACAGGGAGATTAAACTGGTTACGCCCTACGAAAGGTATCAGAGTTTTTCTTACTCGTTCTTCCTCTCCAGGGCGTCTCCGACGAACAGGGCATCTGTCGCGGAAGTGGCCTCCCTCTCCACAGTATATACACAGTCCATTCCGGAGGCGTCGGGATCTCTCGAGGGGGCTCAGCGGAGCCCTGCCCAACTGCATGGGTTCAGGGACGTCACGGACCTCGGTGACCAGACGTGGGGGATGTGTGCGTGTGGCGGCTGAACCTCCTCCAGTATTGGGCTGTGAACTGCTTCTTGTATTGGGATGATGAGCGACGAGTATTTTGTCGACGTTTATCGCCGCCAGAATAAACTCTGACAGTGTCAAAGTCTCACTCCGATAAGCCAGTTCCACCTGGAGATCCACCCTCAGTCCCCGGCGGAATACGGTCTTCAGGGCGGAGTCGCTCCAACCGCTACCTGCGGCCAATGTATGGAACTCCCGTGCGTAATCCACAGCTGGTTTCCCACGTCTCGGCCGCCCGCTGGGTGGTCAAACATGGCCCGAAACAGGGAGTTGAACTGGTCCTTGGACTGGAGGGCAGGATCTTTGCTGTTCCAAAGTGCAGTGGCCCATCTCCCCGCTTCTCCGGTTAGATGGGAAATGATGAAATCCACCTTGGCTTTGTCGGATGGAAACTTTGTGGGGTTGTAGGTGAAATACAGTGAACACTGCATGAGGAAGTTTCGGCAGCGTTCGGGGGAGCCGTCATACCGCTCTGGTTCTGCCACAGGGATGCAGTCCGCGGGAGGGGCTGAGGCAGGCGGCATCGCTAAGGCGGCAGCAGCCAGTTGGGTGGAGAGAGAAATAATAGTATTCTCACGGGTACGGGCTGTCTCGGCGAGTTGTTGCACCGACTCGTGCAGAGCATTAATGGCGGCTTCTTGGTGAGCGAGTCGAGCCGTGGCCTCCGCTGGATCCATATCTCGTAGGCGAAGTTCGCGAACACACGCGAACAAACAAATTAAAATAATTTCTTCCAGCAACATGTGTCATTACCTATTAGAACACTCGGTGAAAAGCGCACAATAACCAAGCGTTATCTCAGTGCTGGCAGTGCCGTGGCCTTCACGGACATGATACAGTCCCTCCCTCCCCTCTTAGAAACAGGGAGTAAACTAGTTGAAACATTCACTCACAGAGTTAGGAACTGTATTGATGTTGTGGCACCGCAGGTAATTAAAACTACTTCTGGTAGAATTAAGATGCCCTGGAGAAACACTCCATCTATTGTAAAACTTAGGCAAGATTGCAGGCAGGCTGAGAGACGCTGGCGAAGGTCAAAATTGGAAGTACATTTTGATATTTATAAAACAACACTGAATAATTACAACAGTGAAGTAAAATCAGCACGGAAAAACTACTTCTCTACTTTGATTGATTCATCCAAAAATTCAGCTGTCTTATTCAGAAGTATAGACCGGCTAGTAAACCCCACTTCCCGTGTCTTCCCTGAATCTGTCTCAGTTGAAAAATGTGACGAGTTTGCAATATTTTTTAGAGACAAGATAACTAGAATAATGGAGAACATAGCAACAAGCACAAATACACCATCAACCTTGATACCAGTTACGCAACCTAACTGTTATATGTCTGATTTCCAAGAAGTTGACATGATAACACTAATTGATGTGATTTCATCACTAAAATCTTCTACTTGTGAACTGGACCCTTTACCAACATACTTTTTCAAACAGGTTCTGAGCTCATTATCTAATGATGTTCTAATGATTGTTAATCAGTCTCTCCAACTGGGACATTTCCCTAATATTCTTAAAACTGGAGTGGTTAAACCACTACTAAAGAATAGAAATCTTGATCCAACAATTCTCAATAATTATCGACCTATATCTAACCTTCCTTTTCTTAGCAAAATCATTGAAAGAGTTGTGTCAACCCAGTTGAATGATTATGTTAAAATAAACCAAATAAATGACACTTTTCAGTCTGGTTTCAGAGCTCTCCACAGGACTGAAACAACACTAGTTAAGGTAGTAAATGACCTGAGATTGAATAAAGATGCAGGTAAACTCTCAGTCCTTTTTCTGCTAGATTTAAGTGCCGCTTTTGATACTGTTGATCATGAAATACTTCTTGATCGACTACAGAGCTGGGTAGGCCTTAGTGGCTTAGTTTTAGAATGGTTTAGATCGTATCTAACTGGGCGCGAGTACTATGTTGCATTAGGTACTTCTTCCTCCACACATCAAAAAATAACTTGTGGGGTACCCCAAGGATCAATTCTTGGGCCTTTACTGTTCAACCTATATATGCTTCCATTACCACATATCATTAACAAACATGGCATTAGTTATCATCAATATGCGGATGACACTCAACTTTACATTTCTCTAGAACCTAAAGCCCTAAAATCAATTAGCTCACTTTTTTTTTTGAGTGCATAGGTGATATACAGACATGGATGTCTGACAATTTTCTGCAATTAAATAAAGAGAAGACAGAGGTTCTTGTTCTTGGTAGTGACTCACAAAGGGAAGATGTTCAGACCTATTTAAATCAAATTAATCTGAAAGCCAAACAATATGTTAAGAACTTGGGCGTCACTTTTGATAATGAGCTAAGCTTTAAATCACACATCATGACCACATGCAAGACAGCTTATTTTCACCTCCGAAACATCGCTAAGGTCCGAGATATGCTCTCTCCTGCTGATAGTGAAAAACTTGTCCATGCATTTATCACATCAAGGCTTGATTATTGTAACGCTGTCTTATCTGCTCTCCCAAAGAGCTCGATTTCTCAGCTACAGCGAGTTCAGAATGCTGCTGCAAGGGTCCTGACCCGCACGAGAAAGAGGGATCATATTACACCTGCGCTCCACTCACTGCACTGGCTACCTGTCAGCTTTAGAATAGATTTTAAGGTTCTGGTGATGGTTTTTAAATGTCTTCATGGTCTTGCTCCTCTTTACCTCAGTGAAATGATAGTTAGATATGTTCCAGTCAGGTCTCTCAGGTCGTCAAACAGTAATCTACTGGTGATTCCTAAAAGCCGATTAAAGATTGGTGAGGGTGCCTTCAGCCGTTATGGCCCAAAACTCTGGAACTCTCTTCCTGAGGAGCTCAGAGACATTTCATCCCTGCATAGCTTCAAGAGGGGTCTTAAAACCTTCCTGTTTAAATCTGCTTTTAGTTAAGCTATGTATGTTGTACCAGGTTTCCATTTTATTTCCATTCCATTTTATATATCATTTTATTTAGTTACATTTTATGTTTGTTTTAATTATTTTAATAGTTCTATTTATTATCTTAAGAATTTGTCGTTTTATTACCTTTATTTTATTACCTGTTATTACCTGCTTGTTTATTTTGTTTATTTTGTTTATTTCATTGAATTTTATTTATTTTTTATTATTTATTTTAATCTCTGCTTCATTTTAATGTTTTGATTTATTTAATCTGTAAAGCACTTTGAGTTGCATGTATGCATGAAAGGTGCTATACAAATAAAGATTATTATTATTATTATTATTATAACATGGAATGTATTCCACGAGAGGAGGTGAGACAATGGTTTATTCCATAAATCTGAGGCAGGTATATTAACTTTGTTGTTTTAACCTTATTTTAACATTTTCAATGATTTTAGTTATTAAAACAGCTTCACAAGTTAAACTAAAACAGCATGCAATTAATTTGTTTGTGTGCCAGAGAAATATCCATTTCTACCATCTTTTGCATGAGCTGAGGTATAAAATTATGTACTAAAATATGTCTGCTTTGTAACTGGTATTTTTAAAACTAGGCTATGTTTTAAAAATCAGGCCCACGTGGCTTCCACTCGGGCCTGCAACCCCAATGGGGCCCACAAATGTCACTCAACTGGGGCCCGAATAGAACCCTTCAAAAAGCCCACTCTAAGACCATGCCCAGATAAAATCCATAATGCCCAGTTAAATCACATGTGGGGCCCATGTGGACATGTTGGCTGGGTAGGTGTCCTGGCTTACTCTATTTTTGTTTTGTGGGATCTTTGGAGGTTAAATGCCATGTTGGGTTTTTAATATTTGATTTAGAAATACATCTTATTAAAATGTTTTTTTTAAATGGAATTGTTTTTATTTTTCATTTGTAGTGAATATATATGGATTATTTTATAGCTGGAGGTCTGTTAAGTATTTTATTTTCCACTGTACCACAATGGATCTAATTGTTTTGTTTTTCTCTTGTTCAAAGGAGTAAGGACTGGCTGCTGGTTGGCCACTGTTTTTCCCATTCGTTTTTGTACATTTGAATTTTAGAGGTATATTGGGAGATGTACAGCCTTGTTTGGCCGGATTCTGTGTTAAACCTATCCTGTTGATGCATTTCCCTATCTCTGGGTTCCTTGTGGTATCAGACCGTTAGCTGAGCCTTGGGTTTTTAGGCCAGAGTGTGGGGTTGGTGTATTTCGTTTATAGCCGGGTGTTATTTTGTGTTATTATTTCTTTGGTTTGTTTAAGTTTGTTTGATTTATTTATCCACTCTGCTCTAATATGAAGCACTGAACAATGAAGCACTTTTTGTAAGTCGCTCTGGATAAGGGCGTCTGCTAAATGCCGTAAATGTAAATGTAAATGTAATATTATTGGTTTGTAGTGTTTCTTCTTTTGTTTGGGCTGAACATATGCTGTGGAGAAGGTACTAGTGTTTGTTTGGTTGCACTTGCTTTATTAATTTCTTTTGGCATAGTGTGTGGTGCAGGTGCTATTTTTTTGTGTGTGTTGTAGTGTAATGGTGATTTGGGCAGGTACCACCCCCCACACCCTAGTACTTTTTATTTTCCAAATTGTCTTTTAGCATAATGGTTTAATGTATTGTTTAATGTCATAATAAACTGTTGACCAACGCAAGACGGTTTTTTAGCTCATTTATTTGAGCGCTGTGCGGGGTCCCCTACCTATTGCCTTTGGGGTGGCGTAGTCAGGGTGACGGAGAGGGAATCGGACAAGTGCCGATGAGGGGTGGGTGGTCTAACTTGCACCTCACTCTTTTAGTCTCTCCGGTCCACCCTTCCCTCATATGGGTGGACACTGCACACTCACACTGGGTAGACGAGGAAACAACATAACCTGGGATAGATACAACTTGGTTACCTATCTTTGTAATTGTAGCGGGAGAAGCAATTAGTATGTCCTCAGATTTACTACTGTTCAGCTTCAAGAAGTTCTCCTGCATCCATGCCCTAACATCAGCTAAGCAGTTAAGAAGGGCCTGGGGTCGTAGACCATGTGCAGGTTTGGTACATACTGTATATAAAGCTGAACATCATCAGCAAAACAACGAAAGTTTAGCCCATGGCGCCTAATAACGCCACCAAGTGGGAGCAGGTGCAGTGTGAAGAGCAATGGACCGAGAACCTAAACCTGAGGCACACCATGACATGGGTCTGATCTATAGCCCCCTATAGAAACAAACTGCATTCTACCCGATAAGTATGACTGGAACCAACCAAGTGCAGTTCCACTTAGGCCAATCAGACCAAGCTGAGATAGTAACATTTGAAGCAGATATTGCTTGTAATCCTATAACCTTTCTTCATGCCTTGAAGTCATTAGAGTTTGCATCTAGAAAAAGGGGCCTTAGTATTGGAAATAGGAGTGAATGCATTGAACACTCAGGCAACTTCGGATGGGAAGAAAAATGAGACAACCAGACAACACAATGCAAGTGTGTTTAGTTTGTCATGACTTGAAATCAAGGCAGGACCCTTGTAATTCTGACAATTATATGTTTTGGATGTTTGAAGTCAGGACACAGAGTGAGAGATTGTCACTTTCATCTCCACTGTGACATCTGTAAAAACAATCATCCTACGAGACTTCAGGTAGAGAACTACCAAAAGGAGAAATATGGTGCTCCCAGGAAATGAAGCAGCATCTGCGGTGTCACTGGGGATAAGTTGTTTAATGTTACGTCAATGGTTGTTCCAGTGTTGGTTTCCTCAAAGGATAATACTAATGTGGAAAAGCTTGTTTATACATTGCTTGATACTCAAGCGACATGACCTTTGTGGACCAAAGTATTAGCAACACCCTCGGCATAAACACAGCCAGGTAAATTGAAGTTGACTACTATGATTGTGTAAAGGATGGGAATTCTTCAGCAACCCATATACAAATAACAGGACTCAGGATGGAGTTCAAAACGTTTACTGTGAGACATAAAAATCACAATTTTAGTCTTCACAAGTATGTCGGGCACACTCTGGTTCCCCTCATCAGTGTAAAACGCCACTGTGAGCAGGAGGAAGCCTTAACAACTTACAAATACACGCTGGCCACAATATTACATGCTACTACACAGTATGTAATATGCTAACTCATTTTATGAAACCGATGAACCATGTATGAACTCATAATAAAACATTCTATATAAAATTCCCTTGTGTGGAGGTGTCATTTTTCACAAGAAAACAGATTTTCACACTCAAAATTAAATGAACATACCTGTGAGACATAAAAATCACAATTTTAGTCTTCACACGTATGTTTGGCACACTCTGGCTCCCTATGAAATAAAACTCGTAAGATGGCTGCCCTATTAGCTTGCAGTTAGCTAGCTAAAATAAAATCAAGGCTGATTAAAAACATTTTTCCCTTTTTAAACTCTCATCAGCCCACCAAAGTATGCAATAATGGTACGACTACAGCTTACAATATTTCCTCCACAACATACGTTCATGCAAAAACAGAACTAATATGTTAAATGATTAAAATAAATATAGCTTTATGAAGGCGAACTTACCCTCATCAGTGTAAAACGCCACTGTGAGGGGGGGAAGGGAGGCAGCCCAATATAACTTTCGCGGGTGCGCAGAGCGTCACAGATGAGACCAGAAAAGATAAAATTCACATTATACTAAAAATAAAGCACAGGCATTGAACAGGAATTATAATATATATAATTATATTATTGTATTTTTAACTCCGTTACAATTGGAAGCATGACTGTGGACACTGAAAGGGTTGTAGGTCTTAGAATTCAAGGCTATAATTCTGCAGTCATTCCTCTCCACCTTCTGAATCATCAAGCAATGTTAGTGTATGCTATAGTTAAAGATTGCCCTTGCACGACTCTAACAGAGACCATTCACATTCTTAAGTCAGAGTTTAAGGATATTCAAGAAGATGAGAGAACAGTTTCACAATTTCATTTTTTAAAAGTTGGACAGTAATATTGTCCAGAATAGCTATGGTCACTATGAACTGCCTTATAATAAACAATCTGGTTATAGTTTAGACTTGTACACCTTTAAAAGAAAGCTTATAAGGGGATAAGAAATACAAGGCATATTACATTGAATTCATGAATGAAATTATTGGAAGGAAGGATGGAACGTAAGTTTTAGATGGGGGATGATTGAGAGAAAAATGATATTCCACATCCTGGTATTTCCCCATCCTGGAATTTAGAATTCTAACAAGCTAGATAAGCTGAGAGTAATCTTTGACTATTCAGCTAAATATGAAGGAACCTGCCTAAATGATCATCTCCTTACTGGCCCTGATCTCATTTAATTACCTGTTACATGTGATATCGAAAAATGTTCAATCTAAACACAACGGAGACTATCTTAGATTCCTTTGGAGGAAGGAGGGAGACCCGAACTTTTGGTACTGTAAGAAGGTACCGTATGATATCGTATGAAGGTACACCTGTTTGTGCCTGCAGAATGTGTGAATTATGGATTGAGACACTTAGCTAAAAAATATAAAGATAATTAAGAGATTTCTATCTGGATGATGGAATTACAGTGTGGAATCTATTCAGTTTGCACAGCAAGCAAGGAAAATCAGTGAATTAGCAGGTCTTAATTTCTTAAATGAAATCTAGTAGTACTGAAGATTATTCCCCAGTCAGAATGCGCAACTAAAGCACAGGATTACAATTTCGCTTTGAATAATGTTCCAGTACAGACAGCTTTAGGGATTTCTTGGAACTTGGAGTCTGACTGTGTTAAGTTTAAATTTCAACTCAGTAACCAGCCTAATACTCGCTGTGATGTGTTTTTCATGTTGGCATCCTTATACAACCCTTTAGGCATTATAGATCCTTTCTTATTAATTGGAAAGAGTGTACTTCAAGCCATGTGTAGAAGTTGGAGTAGGCTGCGATAATAATTGACAAACTCAAACTCCCACGTGGGAGGGCTGGATGACTGACTGTCAGGGGTGCCGTCAGCACCCGTGCCCACCAGAGGGCGCAGCCCGCTGTTACGGACCAGGACAGCCAGAGGGCACCCTCGCCCGATTATTGACTACCACACCTGAACTGGTGTTACTTAATTGGTGGACTACTTAAGATGTGTGTAGACTATACCCCAGTGCGAAGTATTGCCTTGTTTTTTCATAGCCTTACCGAGCGTTCTGTACCTAGTACTATTCTGATTGCCTTCTCTCTCTGACCTTTGCTTATTGCCTCTTACCTTGTGTTTTGGATTCTGCCCTTTTGTACCTCTGCCTGGTTTTTGCTGTCTTCCTGGTGTTTGACCCTTTGCCTGTTTGTACGACATTCTCTTGCCTCTGCCCTGCTTGGGCTGCTGCCCGTTCTAGCCCCTTCGGGGCCCTCGGCTGTGACACCTTGTCACCGATTATATTAAAGAACCTTTTGATCACGCCTGCGTATGGATCCTTTTCTGCCGCCTGAACCCCAGACGTCACAGAATACTTCGCCACAACCCGATCCAGCGGGCATGTCTGCTCTCCACTCGGCCGTAATCAACCAAGGACGGATGCTCGGAAGCCATGAGCAACTGCTCCACCAGCTCGCTGCCGCCATGGACACCATGTCCCGCACCCTCCAGGGGATGGCCCTCGCTCCATCTCAGGCAGCAGCATCGGCACCTCCTCCCACGCCCGCTCAGCTCGTCACGGAGTCTGGGCTGGGGCGGTCCGCCCCCGTCCGTCTGGCGATCCCCGACAAGTATGACGGGTCTCTCGGTCTATGACAAGGTGCATTGTGCCCTGTATTTTCACATGCTACCTGCCGCTTTTCCCTCAGATTCGGCAAAGATAGCTTTCGTAATGTCATTACTCACTGGAAAGGCCCTTCAGTCGGCCACCGCGGTGGAAAGCCACT
>JAGXOD010000284.1:0-54079 GCA_020368025.1 Brachyhypopomus occidentalis | reverse complement strand
CACACTGCTCCACCCTTACACCACGTCACACTGCTCCACCCTTACACCACCTCACACTGGTGATCACAACATGCCTTTCTCTAGTCGCTAAATGCATAATAATATACTTTAACAAATCAATATTCAACTGGAATACACCTTTGATAATCATTTTCACTCATGTTTCTGAAATCAAAATTTTAAAGCTCACGTTAACACAGTGAACCAGGTGAGTGTGTGCATACCCAGTGACATGTACACTAGTGACAACCCTGTGTGTTTCAGTGTCGAGTGGTTCGTTTGTCTAGTTTGTCCTGATCCTGGCTTTCGTGTTTCATGCATTTCCCTGTAGGACTTGTAAAGTGGACAAGACCAATTCTCAAATATGTTGCACAGTTGCATCAAGACAACTAAGCACACCTACTTACACCAGACCACACAGCACTGCACACACAAGCCTCAATAGTGGGACATGAGAGACTCTTAGAAATCTCCAAAGGAAGCACACAAGCACAGGATCTTCAGTGGTCTTCAGTGTCTTATTGCTGGGGTAGAGTCCTGCTCTCCTGCAAGCCAATCTGATACTCAGAGCAGCAAACCGTTAGTCCACTCTGCAGTGTTATAGCCACAGCTCACACAAACGATGCACAGCAAGTCCCAGGCCTGTCGTGTATATTTGTATTTCTGCACTTGCAATGAGGAGTTAATGTGAAGGGTGCATATGTAACAATATCTACGAAATACTAATAATGATTACTAGATTTGTTTTTTTGGATATTGGATTTGTTGTAGACTAGACTTCCTGTAACCTCCACACTAGAGGTGTTAGGATATGTAGTTGAAATTCAGCACATCTGTTAAATTAAATCAGATAAGAATACAAATAATTTCCCCACAAGCCTTTTAAGTTTTTGTAAAGCATTGCTGGGTTTCCTGTCACTGTGGGCCTCAGGGCACAGTAGTACAGAGCAGAGTCTGATACTGCAGCAGAGGAGATCAGCAGATCCACTTTTCTCTCATTGTTATGAAGTTTGATGGACAAATGTGGGTGGGGTGGATCAGCTCTTAGAATATATCCATCACTTGCACGAATCTGCAGTAGAAACGCTGGTCCTGCTGCAGGCTGTTGTCGATACCACAGGAGTATGTAGGGTGATCCCTCATAAGTGCAGGACAGTGTGGAACTCTGTTTCTCGTGTACAGGCATGTTGGGTTGGTCTGGTCTGATGGTTTCCAGACCTACGACTACAAGCAAATAAATGAATAAACGACATATATAAATGTTAAATGCAGTAAAAAACACAGCTCAACAAAATGCACGTTAAACCAGCTCACCACATAAAGTCTTGTGTTAAAGGTGCTTTACTTACCCATGTTGGTGAGAGCCATGAAGACACAACAGGAGAGTAGCATGTTTATTAGCGGTGTGAATTCATATGTCTGGTATTGCATATAAACACCAGGATGTCATACATTAGCACATATGGCTCCACCTATTCAAATCTGCATACACACTCATATCATTTCTGACTGTGGCAAATAGCCATAAGCACACAAACCATCTTCATGTCACATATTCAGTGCACAGTCACAGAGACATGTTGATTCTTAGCATTGCTGTTTAAGACCGTGTGAATGAATTATCATTTACTTCCTCCTCAAAATCTTCCACATGCTTTCTGTGATCACTGAGAAGAAATACTTTTCACAGAAATTTAACCTATGTTATAAATGAAGGTTTAATGCTTAATGCTTTAATGCTTTTCTTAGCAGGACAGCAGATATTTACTTAAACAGAAAAGTGTCTTGATTCTTTTGACTTCTGCTGTGTTTTATGTATGTGTGTGGTACTGATCCAGTGCTGCTCCAGGTGTGTTGAAGACAACAGTCTGTTCTGCCCATTCAGGATGAGGACAGATAACAATAGTTTTAATGTGATTCTGGTTCTAAAAATGTCCTGTATTTCTTTACAAGTTTAAAGGGCTCCATCTGAGGTGTGGCAATTATTCGTAGCAAGACCTACACAAACCTATCTTCACTTTCCACGGGGAATAACGGAAAGTTTTTATTGCATTCATGTTTACTTGCCCCAGCTCAGCGTGCACGTGCGCACACACACACACACACACACATGAAATAGGTGTGTAAAGATGGGAGGAGTGCCACACAGAGAGGTTATAGTTTCCTCTCAGTGTTGTCTGATATCACAGCAGAAATCTCAGACACATGCCCATGTACAACACGGACCTCTGCTACACCACACGAATATTAACACCACCACTGATCATACACAGAGTAGAGTTTGAATTAAGTAAAATGTCTTTTGAAATCACTTTATCATGACAGTCTACCTATAAGAATGATGACAATAATAAATATGCAGAAAACAATGTGAGTATAGTAAATAACAGTAGACATGACTCAAAGCCTCATATCAACAAACACCTGGATGAAATATTTTATTATCGCAGGTGTCACCACAAGCTTGTATTGGGTTTCCTTCTTTGTAACCAGCTGTGGTTTGATGTTTTTGATTATTTGATGTTGTTTTTGTACAGCCTCTTAGACACTTTGCATCACTGGGCCCCTACTCTAAGAGCACAGTAGTACAGAGCTGAATCTGACAAAGTTGGTTTTGTAATGGTGAGTTCAGTGGAGCTTCTGGAAGTTGTTGACTTGAACCGATCATGTGGGGAATGTTCATATACACTCCATGATCGAGCACCTTTACGCACTAAGAACTGAGGTGCTTGGAGAGGATGTTCTCTGTACCAGTATAGATAAACATAGTCACTGCTTGATTCATATGAACAGCTGAGTTGTACAGAGTCTTGTTCTGCAATAGTCACGACATCATCTCTGGGTTCAATTTGATCAGCACAAAATATACCTGGAAATTTAAAGTTTAAAAGATCATATATTAATTCTAACAATTTTCATAAAATTGATTATATTGGGTAAAAATTTATATTTTTTAACTTTTATATTTCACGTACCTGATACTAGGGAGAGAATGAGGAGTGCTGTCTCCATGTCCAATAAAATCCCTTCAGTTTGTGTTGCTGTGAGTCTCTGTTTATTGCAATTAGAGTTTGAAGAAATGTTCTCCAGTAAGGATGATGTGTCCTGCAGTCACAATACCACCAGAGCTCCTTATTGGCTTATTGTAACTAAATATTTACATGTCATGAATGGATGTCTTAGCCATTGAACGTAACGACTCTTTATGATGTAATCCCAGAAATGTCTGATTAGCATTGCTCTGTTTGAACAGACACACCCACACACTCTTTTCTCATGTCTTCTACTTTTTTTTTGCACCTGCAGCTGTTGCCACAGACTTTATCTGTGTTTTGCAGACACTGATAAGAAGGTGCGATAACGGATTAACTTTGATCCTCTGTGGTTTAAGTAGCTTTATCTCTGCCAGGGTTTTTGTACGGCTTGCGTGGGACTTTGTAGCACTGGGCTAACTGCTCTGAGAGCACAGTAGTAGAGAGCTGTGTCTGTGAGCGCTAGTGCGCTAACGGTGAGGTCAGTAGAGCTGTCCGTCGCTGCTGCCTCAAACCGGCGGTCAGTGGGCGTGCCCTTCTGACCCTTATAGGACTTCGCACCTTGATACAGTAAATATTGTGGTGCCCCGTGCGAGGCCTGTCTGTACCAGTAGAGTTGAACATAACTGCTGGTTGACTCATACAAACATGTCAAAATCACAGTTTTCGTTTCTTCCTTCACGATGTTTGTGTCTTGCTCCCTTGGTCCAATTGTATCTGCAAGCACACCTGTAAAAGAAAAACAATTACGTGTGTACAGCTTTAGACGGGATATCCACGATGTTAACATTTGCATGTCCGGTGACATGAACGCGGGTTTTGTGATAACCGTGGGGTACCTGACACTACAGTGATGGTCAGTAGCATGAGAAGTGTGCAGCGTACTTCAGCCATTTTGTAGCACAGCTCTGTGAGAATCATCAGTCTGATAGTGATGTGAACACTTCACCTGAGGAAATACGTCTCTGGGAAACCCACACAGGAAGTTGTTCTCTTACAACCTGTGACTAGAAGACTTTGTCATTCTAGATCAGACCAGAAATAACTGTAAACTGAGCAGCTAGTGTGGTGGTTTGGACTGAGCCAGTGGTGGTGAATGAGACAACAGCACTTCTCCTTTTAGATTTGACCTTTTGAACACTGGATGGCTTTGTCTCCTAGCTGAGACTTTCTATAATATGGTTCTCATGGTTTCACGTTTGTATAGTATATATTTTTCTTGAATTGTGCGATTGTATTGATCAGATGGCCATTGCTGTAATTGATGGTCTCCCCACGAAATGAATATCATTCCCTGCCTAACACAGGGAGGCTCAGTGATTCCTCTGTGTGAGGGGTGAATGTGGCATGGTCTGAGTGGACATCAGAGTAGTGCCCCTGCAAAATAGGCACCGACAATAACAAAAAGACGACCACTGTAATGTTATCTGGTTTTCCAGTAATTCGCTTTAGTGTAGAAGACTGTTACTTAAACACGTCACACCAAGCAGTGCTGCTATCCTGGTCCAGTCTTCCATTGCTGAGAAGAGGAGAAATAGCTCCGAGGTTTTGCTCTGAAACGTTCTCCTGGTATTGTGTCTTATCTGAGCAGAAACAAACGGAGGCAGAACCTCTGAGTCAATAGTCAGCTGCCCTCCTTTACTGCCCCCTTGTGTTTGACCAAGCACACTGTCCTATTTCCTTAATAAATTAGACGTAGTTTCTGCACCCTCTATGTAAATTTTTGTTTGATGATCGAGTTTGATGTGGAGTCAAGTTAGACTTCAAACCAGTTCAGCTGTTCACCTTATGGCGTTTCCATTCTGATACAGAACTGATTCATAACTTCACGTTTTGGCGAACATGAGAAACATGATGCAGAACATGATGCAGAAACATAAGTGCTGCCCCCTTATGGCAGATGGTTTACTTACAGTTTCACATTGCAGAATTTCATCTCATGACATAAATGTAGATGCATGTTCTTTTAATATATATTTTTATGTAATAGATAAAATATCTGAATATATTAAAGATTGTATCTGTATGTTTGACCTCATTATTTTTATTTAAATGTGATAAATATTTAAGAGTTTTTAAGTGTCATTAAAACAAGCATAATGTATTAAAGCAAGCCTAACCATAATGTATTAAAACAAGCCTAACCATAATGTATTAAAGCAAGCCTAACCATAATGTATTAAAACAAGCCTAACCATAATGTATTAAAGCAAGCCTAACCATAATGTATTAAAACAAACCTAACCAAAATGTATTAAAACAAGCCTAACCATAATGTATTAAAGCAAGCCTAACCATAATGTATTAAAACAAGCCTAACCATAATGTATTAAAACAAGCCTAACCATAATGTATTAAAACAAGCCTAGAGATGTAATTCACAAGAGTCCACAGTGATGTTCATTCACATCTCCACAGGGTTTTTGTACAGTGAATGACGCTTTCCTGCCACTGTGGGCTGCAGGGCACAGAAGTACAGAGCAGAGTCTGATACTGCAGAAGGGGAGATCAGCAGATCCACACGCTTGATGTGCTTATGAACTTGAACAGACAGACGAGGATCAGAAGCAGCTGTTTGATTTAGTATATGTTCCGTCACTAAAACAAGGAACTGAGGCTGTGATCTGGGATATTGACGATACCACTGCAGATTGTTCATGGACACGGTGTAGCTGTAGTTACAGGAGAGGGTCACTGTTTGCTCCTCTTTAGAACTGACTGCAGCAGATAAAGAGGTGATGCTGTCCTGGGTGCTGTCACCTGCAGAAGAGCTTCAGTGAGTCACATGGACTGATCAACTACACATTCATGATTATTCCAATGGGTTTGTACTGAGAGTAGTAACATTTAACAATTGGTAATTTTTTACAACCCAATGTTACCCACATACATATGTAATATGTAAACATGTGAATTAGTATTACATGGTAGGAACCAAAATCTTACCTGTGAATACTGTTAAAAGCATAAATGACCAGAGAAACATGGTTTTGTACTTTGCTGTCTGTCTTAGACGTAACTTGGAAGTCTCACTGACAGTCTCTCTATACATCACACTTCAGCTCCTCCTCCCTCCTTCAGTAACCAATCAGAGAGTAGGAAGTCCAGCACAAAGCTCAGATGATCTACACCTTCCTCATGACTCTATAGACCATCTCTAGTTGGTTTCCTCCATTTTTGATCATTTGAGATTCAAAGTTTAGAATTATTTTGTCCAGTAGAGTTTTGATTCCTGGGGACTTCATAGGGACACTATGACCATATGAAACCCTGGAGGGAGTCTGTGTAGAAAGGCATGTGTTTTTAAACATGGTATTCATCAGAGGAGCTGGTTTGTTTCATCATGGAGGGGGTGGTGAGGCCACAGACCCTGCTGGAGGGGCGTCTGAGCCTGGCGCCTAAATTCAGTCTTGAGTCTGTACATGACGTTGGGATATTCTTGCACTCCTGGTGCTGGGGGTGTGATGTATCATCTTGTTGGAAAGTCTTCTGTCTTTTCTTCTGTGCAGACACTGCCATATAATGACACTGATAAATCATGCAGAACATGATTATCACGGGAACTGGAGGAGAAAGACCAGTGTTAACTTTACCTAGAGCAGTGATGAACTTTATTATTATTTTTTTACATTTTTGGGGCCAGATGACAGAAGGAAGAAGATTGTGGTTAAAAGTCTTAATGTTAATAAATAAAGGCTGAAGAAACTTTGTCTTTAACTCTGAAAAAGGAAATGGCTCCCCCTGCTGGCCAGACTGGTTTTGAAGAAACTTCACTGATCTGGTGGGCTCTACAGATTCACCTATAAGACACTGTAAAATGTTTGTGTTTGAGTTTACACTGTTTACAGAAATTGCATGTATGTTAATTTGTTTTTTATTTAGATGTGCTTCCCTTACCAACACCAGTGGTCAGTTGAACAAAGGATCTATGTGTGGGATTTTCTGCAGTTTAAATCAACCACTGGGTGTAAAAAAGAGGAATATATGAAATATACATGAGTAAACAAGGTTGTAAACGAGGTTGCCTACTGTTTGTTTTAATTACAATTTAGTCTTAATTAAAGTAGTTTTCTGATAAAGTAGTTTATATGATTTCATTTTAGTACATTTCACTGTTAAATTAACAAATACATATTCTTTATGAATATACCAATACCTATTTAAGGTTACCTCCATGTTTTTGTACAGTGTATCTGTGTTTCCTGTCACTGTGGGCTGCAGGGCACAGTAGTACAGAGCAGAATCTGATACTGCAGCAGAGGAGATCAGCAGATCCACACGACTTTGGTCTTTTGTCTTTATAACTTCTGTAGATATTCTAGGAAGCTTAGGGTCACTGTTCTTTTGATTTTCAAATGCAGAAAGAAGAAACTCTGGTCTAGATGTGGGATGCGGACGATACCACAGAAGACTATAAGCATTACTATCACTGTAAGTGCAGGAGAGAGTAACAGTTTCCCCCTCTGACACATGCTTTACTGGGTCAACTGGTACAATGTTCTGTGTTGAGACGTCGCCTGGTGGGAGAAGAAGAAAAGTAAAACATCTGATGCTGTGAAAGAAATTATAACATTGAACAGAAATTATTAATATAAACGCATTTATGTTTTTTAAGTTATTTCTGCATTATTGGTCTACCACCATAAACTCACCTAAAAGTGTGAGTAGGAGAGAAAGTGTAAAGAGCAGCATGATGATGGAGATGTGAAGTGAGTGAAAGCCAAAGCTGAATGGGATTCATGTAGTTTTATACTGAGGTACAGAGCTCCACCCTTACACCACCTCACACTGCTCCACCCTTACACCACCTCACACTGCTCCACCCTTACACCATCTCACACTGGTGATCACAACATGCCTTTCTCTAGTCCCTAAATGCATAATAAATGCCCCAAAGCTAATAATATACTTTTACAAATCAAACTGGAATACACCTTTGATAATCATTTTCATCATGAAAACAAAAAGTATCAAAATTAAAGCTCATGTGTGTACACACACACACACACACGCTCTAACAAAGGTTCTGGTCATAGGTTGTCTGAAATTACAGCAAAAACCTCCAGATACACAATTGTGTACGACACAGAATTCTGGTACACCACCACTGTAGACTGGTCCAGTTTGAATTGAGTGATTAAGTAAAAAAATCAATGTATCAATCACTTTATCATTGGCACAAGAGTTTCTAGGTTAGGGTTGGGTTAGGGTTAAGGTTGAGGTTAGGAATATAGAAATGATAACATATCACTAACAATACAGAATATCATTATGGGAGTAATCAATAACATTTGATTCTGGTTCTAAAAATGTCCTGTATTTCTTTGCAAGTTTAAAGGGCTCCATCTGAGGTGTGGCAATTATTCGTAGCAAGACCTACACAAACCTATCTTCACTTTCCACGGGGAATAACGGAAAGTTTTTATTGCATTCATGTTTACTTGCCCCAGCTCAGCGTGCGCGTGCGCACACACACACACACACACACACACACACACACACACATGAAATAGGTGTGTAAAGATGGGAGGAGTGCCACACAGAGAGGTTATAGTTTCCTCTCAGTGTTGTCTGATATCACAGCAGAAATCTCAGACACATGCCCATGTACAACACGGACCTCTGCTACACCACACGAATATTAACACCACCACTGATCATACACAGAGTAGAGTTTGAATTTTACAAGTAATAGATAAAATATCTGAATATATTAAAGATTGTATCTGTATGTTTGACCTCATTATTTTTATTTAAATGTGATAAATATTTAAGAGTTTTTAAGTGTCATTAAAACAAGCCTAACCATAATGTATTAAAGCAAGCCTAACCATAATGTATTAAAGCAAGCCTAACCATAATGTATTAAAGCAAGCCTAACCATAATGTATTAAAGCAAGCCTAGAGATGTAATTCACAAGAGTCCACAGTGATGTTCATTCACATCTCCACAGGGTTTTTGTACAGTGAATGACGCTTTCCTGCCACTGTGGGCTGCAGGGCACAGACGTACAGAGCAGAGTCTGATACTGCAGAAGGGGAGATCAGCAGATCCACACGCTTGATGTGCTTATGAACTTGAACAGACAGACGAGGATCAGAAGCAGCTGTTTGATTTAGTATATGTTCCGTCACTAAAACAAGGAACTGAGGCTGTGATCTGGGATATTGACGATACCACTGCAGATTGTTCATGGACACGGTGTAGCTGTAGTTACAGGAGAGGGTCACTGTTTGCTCCTCTTTAGAACTGACTGCAGCAGATAAAGAGGTGATGCTGTCCTGGGGTGCTGTCACCTGCAGAAGAGCTTCAGTGAGTCACATGGACTGATCAACTACACATTCATGATTATTCCAATGGGTTTGTACTGAGAGTAGTAACATTTAACAATTGGTAATTTTTTACAACCCAATGTTACCCACATACATATGTAATATGTAAACATGTGAATTAGTATTACATGGTAGGAACCAAAATCTTACCTGTGAATACTGTTAAAAGCATAAATGACCAGAGAAACATGGTTTTGTACTTTGCTGTCTGTCTTAGACGTAACTTGGAAGTCTCACTGACAGTCTCTCTATACATCACACTTCAGCTCCTCCTCCCTCCTTCAGTAACCAATCAGAGAGTAGGAAGTCCAGCACAAAGCTCAGATGATCTACACCTTCCTCATGACTCTATAGACCATCTCTAGTTGGTTTCCTCCATTTTTGATCATTTGAGATTCAAAGTTTAGAATTATTTTGTCCAGTAGAGTTTTGATTCCTGGGGACTTCATAGGGACACTATGACCATATGAAACCCTGGAGGGAGTCTGTGTAGAAAGGCATGTGTTTTTAAACATGGTATTCATCAGAGGAGCTGGTTTGTTTCATCATGGAGGGGGTGGTGAGGCCACAGACCCTGCTGGAGGGGCGTCTGAGCCTGGCGCCTAAATTCAGTCTTGAGTCTGTACATGACGTTGGGATATTCTTGCACTCCTGGTGCTGGGGGGTGTGATGTATCATCTTGTTGGAAAGTCTTCTGTCTTTTCTTCTGTGCAGACACTGCCATATAATGACACTGATAAATCATGCAGAACATGATTATCACGGGAACTGGAGGAGAAAGACCAGTGTTAACTTTACCTAGAGCAGTGATGAACTTTATTATTATTTTTACATTTTTGGGGCCAGATGACAGAAGGAAGAAGATTGTGGTTAAAAGTCTTAATGTTAATAAATAAAGGCTGAAGAAACTTTGTCTTTAACTCTGGAAAAAGGAAATGGCTCCCCCTGCTGGCCAGACTGGTTTTGAAGAAACTTCACTGATCTGGTGGGCTCTACAGATTCACCTATAAGACACTGTAAAATGTTTGTGTTTGAGTTTACACTATTTACAGAAATTGCATGTATGTTAATTTGTTTTTATTTAGATGTGCTTCCCTTACCAACACTAGTGGTCAGTTGAACAAAGGATCTATGTGTGGGATTTTCTGCAGTTTAAATCAACCACTGGGTGTAAAAAAAGAGGAATATATGAAATATACATGAGTAAACAAGGTTGTAAACGAGGTTGCCTACTGTTTGTTTTAATTACAATTTAGTCTTAATTAAAGTAGTTTTCTGATAAAGTAGTTTATATGATTTCATTTTAGTACATTTCACTGTTAAATTAACAAATACATATTCTTTATGAATATACCAATACCTATTTAAGGTTACCTCCATGTTTTTGTACAGTGTATCTGTGTTTCCTGTCACTGTGGGCTGCAGGGCACAGTAGTACAGAGCAGAATCTGATACTGCAGCAGAGGAGATCAGCAGATCCACACGACTTTGGTCTTTTGTCTTTATAACTTCTGTAGATATTCTAGGAAGTTTAGGGTCACTGTTCTTTTGATTTTCAAATGCAGAAAGAAGAAACTCTGGTCTAGATGTGGGATGCTGACGATACCACAGAAGACTATAAGCATTACTATCACTGTAAGTGCAGGAGAGAGTAACAGTTTCCCCCTCTGACACATGCTTTACTGGGTCAACTGGTACAATGTTCTGTGTTGAGACGTTGCCTGGTGGGAGAAGAAGAAAAGTAAAACATCTGATGCTGTGAAAGAAATTATAACATTGAACAGAAATTATTAATATAAACGCATTTATGTTTTTTAAGTTATTTCTGCATTATTGGTCTACCAGCATAAACTCACCTAAAAGTGTGAGTAGGAGAGAAAGTGTAAAGAGCAGCATGATGATGGAGATGTGAAGTGAGTGAAAGCCAAAGCTGAATGGTATTCATGTAGTTTTATATTGAGGTACAGAGCTCCACCCTTACACCACCTCACACTACCCCACCCTTACACCATCTCACACTGGTGATCACTACATGCCTTTCTCTAGTCCCTAAATGCATAATAAATGCCCCAAAGCTAATAATATACTTTTAAAAATCAAACTGGAATACACCTTTGATAATCATTTTCACTCATGAAAATACAAAGTAGCAAAATTAAAGCTCATGTGTGTACACACACACACACACACACACACACACACTCTAACAAAGGTTCTGGTCATAGGTTGTCTGAAATTACAGCAAAAACCTCCAGATACACAATTGTGTATGACACAGAATTCTGGTACACCACAGGAATATTAATACCACCACTGTAGACTGGTCCAGTTTGAATTGAGTGATTAAGTAAAAAATCAATGTATCAATCACTTTATCATTGGCACAAGAGTTTCTAGGGTTACGGTTGGGTTAGGGTTGGGTTAGGGTTGAGGTTAGGGTTGGGTTCGGGTTGGTTGGGTTAGGGTTGAGGTTAGGGTTGGGGTTAGGGTTGGGTTAGGGTAGGGGTTCAGGTTGGGTTAGGGTTGAGGTTAGGGTTGAGGTTAGGGTTGGGTTAGGGTTGGGGTTAGGGTTGGGGTTAGGGTTGGGTTAGGGTTGAGGTTAGGGTTGGGGTTAGGGTTGGGTTAGGGTTGAGGTTAGGGTTGAGGTTAGGGTTGGGTTAGGGTTGGGTTAGGGTTGGGTTAGGGTTGAGGTTAGGGTTAGGGTTGGGTTAGGGTTGGGTTAGGGTTGAGGTTAGGGTTGAGGTTAGGGTTGTGTTAGGGTTGAGGTTAGGGTTGAGGTTAGGGTTGGGTTAGGGTTGGGTTAGGGTTGAGGTTAGGGTTGGGTTAGGGTTGGGGTTAGGGTTGAGGTTAGGGTTGGGTTAGGGTTGGGTTAGGGTTAGGGTTGGGTTAGGGTTGGGTTAGGGTTGGGTTAGGGTTGGGTTAGGGTTAGGGTTAGGGTTAGGGTTAGGGTTGGGTTAGTGGTTGGGTTAGGGTTGGGTTAGGGTTGGGTTAGGGTTAGGGTTAGGGTTAGGGTTAGGGTTAGGGTTAGGGTTAGGGTTGGGGTTAGGGTTGGGTTAGGGTTGAGGGTTGGGTTAGGGTTGGGTTAGGGTTTTAGGGTTGGGTTAGGGTTGGGGGTTAGGGTTGGGTTAGGGTTGAGGTTAGGGTTGGGTTAGGGTTGAGGTTAGGAATATAGAAATTATAGCATATCACTAACAATACAGAATATCATTATGGGAATAATCAATAACATTTGACATGGAATTTGGGAATGAGGATAGGATGGGAAGTATCAAATCCTGGTCTATCACCAAACACCAGAATTAAAGCCTCATACCAACAAACACCAGGATGAATTATTTATTTTTATTATTGCAGGTGTCACCACAAGCTTGTAATGGGTTTCCTTCTTTGTAACCAGCTGTGGTTTGATGTTTTTGATTATTTGATGTTGTTTTTGTACAGCCTCTTAAACACTTTGCATCACTGGGCCCCTACTCTAAGAGCACAGTAGTACAGAGCTGAATCTGACAAAGTTGGTTTTGTAATGGTGAGTTCAGTGGAGCTTCTGGAAGTTGTTGACTTGAACCGATCATGTGGGGAATGTCCAGATCCACTCCATGATCGAGCACCTTTCCACACTAAGAACTGAGGTGCTTGGAGAGGATGTTCTCTGTACCAGTGAAGTTCTACATTGTCACTGCTTGATTCATATGAACATCTGAGTTGTACAGAGTCTTGTTCTGCAATAGTCACGACTTTATCTCTGGGTTCAATTTGATCCCCACAAAATATACCTGGAAATGAAATTACAAAGTTCATATTTTACAGTTCTAACAATGTATTTATTTTATAAGTATTTATAATATATTTATAAAATATTTATTTATTATAACATTTAATTAAATTATTGTTTTTATATTTATTTCCCCTTTAACCTTCACGTACCTGATACTAGGGTGAGAATGAGGAGTGTGGTTTCCATGGTGACTTTATTTGGTTTAAACATTTGTTTGAGAGGTTCTATGCTGTGAAAACTGGAGTGACTGTAACTGTCCTGCAGTCACACCAAGACCTCCCTATTGGCTCTTGTTGCTTTGTATTTGCATATTTAGCTTCTACTTACATAAACATTAAAAACAGCACGCACGCCGACCATGGAGGTTTTGTCTTCATGTGTATATCTCCAGATATGGGGCTTCCTTTAGGTTCCGACGGAAGAAACTGATGTCTCAGTTATACATGGAGACAGCCAAGGCCGACTGGGCAGACTACTGTCAAACGGTTGACATAGGTCCTATACACATTAAAACATATGGATGTGGGTCCTATAGAATGACATACTAAATATGGAGGACATGATTAAGATCCTATACAACATTATTAATATGGATGTGGTCCTATAGACATTAATATGGAGGGTCCTATAGACATTAATATGGAGGCGGTCCTATACACATTAATATGGATGTGGTCCTATAGACATTAATATGGAGGCGGTCCTATACACATTAATATGGATGTGGTCCTATAGACATTAATATGGAGGCGGTCCTATATACAATAATATGGATGTGGTCCTATAGACATTAATATGGAGGCGGTCCTATATACAATAATATGGATGTGGTCCTATAGACATTAATATGGAGGCGGTCCTATATACAATAATATGGATGTGGTCCTATAGACATTAATATGGAGGCGGTCCTATATACAATAATATGGATGTGGTCCTATAATATGGAGGTGGTCTTATTGACAGCACATGGTATTGTAAAACAATTCAAGAAAGAAAGTTTCTGCTACTGATTCTCCTTTTCTTGAGTGTCCATTAAAACAACCCAGTGTTACATCTCCTGCATTTTCAGGATTTCTGAATGAACGCTGCCCCCTTCTGGAGGGTTTACATCATTTATTTCATTATTTATCTTGTGTGTTCTATCACAGCTCTACAAAAGGAAAATGCTAAAAACACAATAATTTTTCTTCTGTATGTTGTCCACATCTATTGCCACGCCTGCGTTTATGGCTTTTGCAGCTTCTGTTTGGCTCAGTAACACTTCTGTGTCTTTATCTATAATGGTTGATGAGGTGTAAGAACACAGAAGGAATCTGAGTTGATTCCTCCATGTTGAATCTCACTAGATCCACTTGCTGACTCTCCACTTCAGATCACTTTAGACACGGAGTTCCATCTCCACAGTGCTCACCTGTATAGATCAGCTGTACATTGTTGTTCACACTGAAAACACATCTAGTAGCACCTGTTTGATTATACACTAAATATTTATAATTGTATGGGTAATACGTCTATCAATGTTGCAGGTGTTAAATACATATTACACTGACTCAGTGAGTCTCAATGATACTTCATCCATCATTCATCCAAACCATAGTTATCTTCCTGCTCTGGTTAATTCTACTAAAGCTCTCCTTGTGTTTCTGTGTATTTGGAGGTTTTTGTACAGTGTATCTGTGTTTCCTGTCACTGTGGGCACCAGGGCACAGTAGTACAGAGCAGAGTCTGATACTGCAGCAGAGGAGATCAGCAGATGTAAATGGCTTTTGTTTTTCTCAGTTGCAACAGATATACGTGGAAGATGAGACTTTGCAGCAGGTTCAAATGGAGAAATGAAGGCTATAAACTCTGGTCTTGAACTGGGATACTGGCGATACCAGTGAAGATAATTAGTTGCGGCACTGTATTTACACGTTATAATAACTTCCTCTCCCTCTGAGACGTGTGTGTCTGGTGTGAGTGGCTCTATTGTCTGTGCTGAGGTCTCTCCTGGGGAAGAACAGAAGAGCAGAATAAATCTGTTGATAGTTGTAGCATAAATTATCATAAATGCATTCAAAATATTCTTAGTTACTAAATTATATTTTAAAAACTACTCAAAATAAACTCACCTAAAAGTGTGAGTAGGAGAGAAAGTGTAAAGAGTAGCATGATGATGGAGATGTGAAGTGAGTGAAAGCCAAAGCTGAATCAGCCCCTCTCTCTCTCTCTCTCTCTCTCTCTTCCTCTTGGAGCTGTTGAACATCTGATTATCCACATTATCTGATTGATAAGGACCAATGGAAATGCAGAGTTGCTGTGAGGTGGGTGGAGCTTCCCCTTTGGTCTCTGTAGGTCTTTCCAGCTTAGCCAGTAAAAGCTTCAGTTGTGTGACTGTGCTAGACCCATTCCGTGGTTCCCATGACAGCAGTCAGTAGCTGGACCTTTCCCATCACCCCAGAGTACAGGGTGTTTGGTAATGACGTACAGGGTTATTGGTAGTGTTTGGCCATGCGGTTACATGGGGTTCAGACACTGGAACAAATGGCTGATTCAAAGCCCAAATCAGCTATGGAAAGGTGGCCATATTCATTCATATGATGCTCGTACCATCACCATATGACACTTAGTATGTGACATTTAGGCTGTTACGGGGAAGTTGCTATTCAGCAGGCAATAAAACTACTAAAAATGAGCTACAAGGAACAGATATAGAGTAATGGTGTTGATATTACTATAATGTAAATTAACTATACACTCTATGAACACATACAATTAAACATATGCATTTCAACTTCAATGATTTCATTGGTTTTAGTGAAGAGTTTTGTGCACTGTCCTACCTTTTTGACCTTAGTGTTTCTAGCCACAATGGTACAGTGTAGATGATTCTGTGTAACATCTGCCCTCATGTGGTAGACTGCTGTCATTACAGTGTTGTAGATCAGCTATTCCCACATGTTAAACCGAATAGTGCATATCTAACCATGAAATGACACCAATAAAAATGTCCCTATACAATAACATTAAGTGTTGGAATGAGTTGTAAAATATAGTGAGATGAAATAGTCTGCATTGGAAAATGCTAATACCAACATAAATGTTGTACCATTTAAATGTTGTACCATTTATAATACTGATACTGATAGGTGACCATGGATACAGTCTTTTGATAAACATGGCAGAGTCTTTTGTTAGAGATTTTGAAACTGTTCATAATAAGGACATTTTAATTCATTTTTAAATTATTCTTCTCTTTTATGTGTGTGTGTTTAAGCTTATCTCTGTAGTAGGAGGTTTTTGTACGGTGTATCTGTGTTTCCTGTCACTGTGGGCTCCATGGCACAGTAGTACAGAGCAGAGTCTGATACTGCAGCAGGGGAGATCAGCAGATCCACTGTCTTCAGATCTTTCTGATGTTTGATTGACATTCCATGAGCTTCAGGTTCTTTAGTAATTTGCCCACGATACTCCAGTGTGAGGAACTGTGGAGGAGATCCTGGATACTGCCGATACCAGTGGAGACCATATTCATTCCCTCTGTATGTACAGGACAGTTTAACACTTTGTCCTTCCACAGCAGAAACTAATTCTGAATTTGGAGTGATGGGATCTTCAGCTCTGGTACCTACACAATGTTAGAGAAAACTGCATGAATAAATTAAGCAGAGACATGTAATCATTTTAAATGTTGGTAACATCATCAAACATGTTACAGTGCTGTGATCAGTTCCTGTTTGTTCCAGTGATATTTGTAGCTTTGGTCTACAGTTACTGCCACTGTTACCTGTAAGAGCTGAGAGCAGCAGTAGAGTGAACATGATCATGGTGCTACAGGGAGGAGAGTCACACTGAGTTCAGCTCCTCAGAATGGGCTCCTGGAGAACCATCAGCTCTGCTCTCCACACACACTCAGCTCCTCCTCCTAAATGCAGAACTGGTCCAGGGGTTCAACCAATCAGGCAAGAGGACCCTGAAGAAACATGTTATACAGCTGAAACTCTGGTCTTGATCCAGGTTTCTGTAGATACCAAACCTGTTTTGTTTAATATTAATGACTAAGCAATACTGAGGAGAGTTATGAAAAAGAAGTGATTTGTTTATCCTGAATGTAAGTTCAGATCTCAAGCTTCTCACAAGAATGCCAGTGTCACCTGAAACACACATGCTACACCCTCATCACATCAAATGAGAATTAAAAGCCTGATTGCTGAATTATGAACATTACATTGTCTTTGGATGAAAGTGTTTTTACAATTATGGTTAAAACAGCAAATATAACATAAACAGTAAAAATTCTTGTAAACAAAATTTGTTTCAGCCAGTGGATTTCAAAGGCTAGAAGCTGAAAAGGCACTGTAATTAAACTTAGGCAAAGCAAATACCTCCCCCTGGTACAGCATCTTTCATATGTGGTGCTTTTTGTACAGTGTATCTGTGTTTCCTGTCACTGTGGGCTGCAGGGCACAGTAGTACATAGCAGAGTCTGATACTGCAGCAGAGGAGATCAGCAGATCCACTTGTTTGAGATTTACATTAACTTCAACAAACAGATTGGAAGGGAGAGGTTCACTCTTCATTCCACTTGTGGTGATGTAAAGGAGGAATTCTGGTCTGGATTGTGGATGCTGTCGGTACCAGTGGAGACTGTTTACAGTACCACTGAACTGCTTGTAGCTGCAGGACAGGATAACATTATCACCCTGAAGCACAGCTTTATGGGGGAAAAGTGGTTCTATTGGATCTGCCATAGAGTCACCTGCCATAGAGAAGAGAAGATAAAGTTAACAGGTTTTGATCATGACAGTTACATAAGTCTGACTTACACACCACACAGAGTAATTTTTCCGTCATTAAACAAGTCTTAACTCACCCAGTAAAAGCCACACACACAGTATTGTTATGCTGAACATGTTGACTGGTCTTGACAGAATTAATCTAGTATGCTTTCTGCACTCCTGTATCTGCTTAATAACAGGAAGCTTTATGAAGCTCCGCCCCATTTAGTAACCTTGGTAACATCTGTCAAGGCGTCTGTTAGAGTTCAGCAGGAACAGGTGTGAATGGACCCACATGTCTAAATATAAAAATGAAAACAATTTCTCGCAACTTGGCCTGGATCTTCCTGTAATTTTGGTACATATAAGTGTGTAACACACTAAGATTAGCAAAGACAACGTACCTCTGGATGACCTGTTCTCTATAGCAAAGTAGACCATTAGCATTTCTGCTATTCTAGTGTCAGCTCACCAACCAATCAGCATTCACTAACAGAAACAGAAACTATAGGAAGAGAGCTTTAAGGTAATGAGATTTAGAGTTTGCATAGTTATTGTGCTAGGATGTGCCGTGGATGTTTATGCATGTATGTCACTGGTTTGAGTTTATATAATAATCACCATGTTTATGTGTAGATCTTTATTGGTTGGGAAAACGCACTAATATTTGGCCCAGTTCTGTAATAATCCTCAGATGTTCACCTAATTATGTGATATTTCCTACAGGGACATGATCTTCCCAGCCTCCATAATGGGTCACTTCACATTGTGTTGTCCAAGTGTCTAAGCTGACTTCATGTTGATGCAAAATATACAATAAGATCTCCAAGAATCAATACATTATATTTTCTCTTTTTGTGTGATATAGAAGTTTAAATGTTCATTTGGTATGCTGTGTTGACATCAGGACCCTCTGATGTACACTGATGCGCCCCCTACTGGATTGAGCTGTGTAGTAGGAGGTTTTTGTACAGTTTATCTGTTTAGGGGAGGATTTTGTACAGTGTATCTGTGTAGTAGGAGGTTTTTGTACAGTGTATCTGGGTTTCCTGTCACTGTGGGCTCCATGGCACAGTAGTACAGAGCAGAGTCTGATACTGCAGCAGGGGAGATCAGCAGATCCACTTTCTTTTCTGTTTTGTTAAGTTTGATGGACAGTTGTGGATGAGGTGGTTCAGCTTTAATGACAAATCCACCAGCTTCATTAATCAGCAGCAGGAACTCTGGTCTTGATCCAGACTTCTGTAGGTACCAGTGGAGACTATAAGGTGACCCATCATACGTGCAGGACAGTGTGGTACTGCTGCCTTCAGTTAAGGAGATGACGGCTTTGTCTGGTCTAATGCCACTGTCTGCAGAGTCAGCTGTAAAAGACATTGCACAATGTTAAACATTTAAAAATAATCATGAAAAAATACAACTCCAGAATAGAAATTATTGTTATTTGTTAAATAACCCACCAGATGTGATGTGTAATGAAGACTTACCAATACTGGGAAGAGTTATGACAGAGAAGAGCAGTAGTATGTTCATCCTGAATGCAAGTTCAGGTCTTGAGCTTTACACAAGAATGCCAGTATCTCCTGAAACACACTATACTACACATACTACACCCTCATCACATCAAGCTCCTCCCACTCATCACATCAAGCTCCTCCCTCTCATCACATCAAGCTCCTCCCACTCATCACATCAAGCTCCTCCCTCTCATCACATCAAGCTCCTCCCACTCATCACACCAAACTCCTCCCACTCATCACACCAAACTCCTCCCACTCATCACACCAAACACCTCCCACTCATCACCAAACTCCTCCCACTCATCACACCAAACTCCTCCCACTCATCACACCAAACACCTCCCACTCATCACATCAAACTCCTCCCACTCATCACACCAAACTCCTCCCACTCATCACACCAAACTCCTCCCACTCATCACACCAAACACCTCCCACTCATCACATCAAACTCCTCCCACTCATCACATCAAACTCCTCCCTCTCATCCTGTTGTTTTTGCTGTGATTCACAAATGTGTTACATGATTATTAGCATCTTTGGATGTTTACTTTAATTGGTTCAATTGAATTTATGACAAGCCCTTATATTATTGATCAACTAAAGTGATAATTTAGTTTCATTTCATATAGTTACAGAGCAATATCATTGTGTGACATGACAGGAAAATTAAAAGCTTAATTCTTCAAATATATTCATTAACATTCTTCTTATTCTATTGTCTTTGTATAACAGAGTTGGTACAAATCTGGGCAAACAAATATTTAAATGAACAAATAGTTTTTTAACACCAGCAGGCAGATGAGCAGCTGCTACTTTGTAAGCAAGAAGGTGGTGGATGATCAAAAGCAGAAGGATTTCAAAGACTGAGCTGAAGAGCCACTGGGTGTTTAAATTTAGTGAAAGCAAATAGCTCCTCCTGGTGGCAAAAGCTTTGCTCTGCAATAGTCATATGTGGTGCACTACCAGTCATGAGCGGTTTAGTCTTAATTTGTAGTTTTCTTTTTGATATAGCTATGTGATTACACTTTAATGCAATTTTAATATACCTCACAGTTAAAATGACCAAAAAAACAGCCTTTATGAATATATCTTGGCTATTTAAACCTATGTAATAGGAGGTTTTTGTACAGTATATCTGTGTAATAGGAGGTTTTTGTACAGTGTATCTGTGTAGTAGGAGGTTTTTGTACAGTGTATCTGTGTAGTAGGAGGTTTTTGTACAGTGTATCTGTGTAGTAGGAGGTTTTTGTACAGTGTATCTGTGTAGTAGGAGGTTTTTGTACAGTGTATCTGTGTAGTAGGAGGTTTTTGTATCTGTGTAGTAGGAGGTTTTTGTACAGTATATCTGTGTAGTTGGAGGTTTTTGTACAGTGTATCTGTGTAATAGGAGGTTTTTGTACAGTATATCTGTGTTTCCTGTCACTGTGGGCTTCACAGCACAGTAGTACAGAGCAGAGTCTGATACTGCAGCAGAGGAGATCAGCAGATCCACACGGCCTTTGTCTTTATCAGCTTTTGCAGCCATACCAGGAAGATGTGACTGCTGGCTAGACTGACTAGCATAGAGGAAAACTATAAACTCTGGTGAAGATGTGGGATACTGGCGATACCACTGAAGAGCATCGTTAGTACCACTTGTACTGTAAGTGCAGGAGAGAGTAACAGGATCCCCCTCTGACACCTGCTTTACTGTCTCAAGTGGATCAATTTTCTGTGTTGAGATCTTCCCTAGAAAAAAGAAATTACAAAAATGAATTGAATGAAGGTGAAACAACCTCTTGTAAGTATGTGTGTGTATATATCATGAATATAAACTTTCAAAAACATAATTTCAAATGATTTTGGTTTGTTATATATTAAAGAAAGCCTGTTGTGATGAAGATAAACTCACCTAAAAGTGTGAGTAGGAGAGAAAGTGTAAAGAGCAGCATGATGATGGAGATGTGAAGTGAGTGAAGCCAAAGCTGAATGGGATTCATGTAGTTTTATACTGAGACACAGAGCTCCACCCTTACACCACCTCACACTGCTCCACCCTTACACCACCTCACACTGCTCCACCCTTACACCATCTCACACTGCTGATTGCTGTAGTTTTCTATGCATCAATAACATTCACTTTCATTTCATTTCTTCAGAAAGTCTGCCCTCCCCTGGTAGACTGTTGTCATTACAGTATTAACAGTGGGAATTCTGTAGCTGACTATTTTCATTGTTTTATTAAAGTATATACTGCATATCTAATTATATCATATAAACAATTATGTCCTTTGAAGAAAGAAAGATTTTGGGAAATAAAATACTGAATCTTACATATGATACATATAGTCATGTCGATATGATTCTCAGCTGTTGAATACAATATGTTCCCATTACAACCTCATACCAACAATGATAATACAGTTACTACAGGTTACACAGCTCTGTGATGACCCCATTTTACAGACACAGAGTTCAATCTTCTGAATATATCATACGTATTTAAGCTTATCTGTGTAGTAGGAGGTTTTTGTACAGTGTATCTGGGTTTCCTGCCACTGTGGGCTGCAGGGCACAGTAGTACAGAGCAGAGTCTGATACTGCAGCAGAGGAGATCTTCAGATGTAAAAGGTTGTTGTTCTTTTCAACAGATGCAGACAGACGAGGAAGACTCGAATTTTTACTTGATTCATGTGAAAAGATGAGAACAATAAACTCTGGTCTTGAACTGGGATACTGGCGATACCAGTAAAGATAATCAGGTTTGTCAATGTATTTACATGTTATAATAACTTCCTCCCCCTCTGAGACGTGTGTGTCTGGTGTAAGTGGTTCTATTTTCTGTGCTGACGTCTCTCCTGGGGGAGAAAAGAAGAAAAACATTTAAGAAAATATCTGTTGATCTATTTCATGTTGTAATAAATTTCTCATAGAAATACATATTCAACAAAAATTCATAAGAATAACAAAGATTGTCAAATTGTTTCTTTGTTATTTATCATTGAAAAAGTCTACTGTCATGAAGATAAACTCACCTAAAAGTATGAGTAGGAGAGAAAGTGTAAAGAGCAGCATGATGATGGAGATGTGAAGTGAGTGAAAGCCAAAGCTGAATGGGATTCATGTAGTTTTATACTGAGGAGCTCCACAGACCCCACCCTGCTCCACCCACACTTACACCCACCCCCACACTGCTCCACCCTTACACCACCTCACACTGCTGTGTGTAAGTAAGAAAAAAGTCATTTCAAAGATGTTTTTATCTTAACCGCCAACCACCAGAACTATTTTCCCAGGTGTTCTACAGTACATTCAGTATCAGCAGTATCAGTGGTTTAGATGCTCCTCAGGATCAAAGTAAATATTACGTGTATCAGTTTTTGTAAAGCCTCTCAGAGACTTTGTACCACTGGGTGTGAAGAGCACAATAGTAGAGAGCTGTGTCTGCCAGAGTGAGTCCACTAATAGTGAGCTGAGTGGATGTGTGAGAGGCAGCTGATGAAAAACGTGGATCTGATGTGTGTTCATATGAACTATATGCTCTTATGCCTTTATACAGTAAATACTGTGGTGCTCTGTTATTAAACTGTCTGTACCAGTAAAGAAGAACATTTTGACTCTTATCATATGAACATTCCAGTGTAACAGATTGTTCCTCATTGTGAAAAACCTCAGTATCCTGATTCTGGTTTGAACCAATTTGATCAGCACAAAAACACCTGTAAGAGGTGAAAAATCTCAGATAATTAAAATTTTCAGAACCTGACATTCTTTACAAAAATGTCCAACTCAAATTCACATCCAGTACCTGACAGCATAATGTAGATCAGGAGCAAGTGTGTCTCCATGGTGAATGTGACCAAACTGAGTCAGTAGTGGGTTTAAGCTGTTACTGCTCTAATGTTGATCTGTGCTACTGTGAGTCTCTCTGCACTGAGTGCAGTTATGAGAAACCACAACAGGAACTTCCTGTTCTGGAGATCAGCTCTGCTGGGATTTCTGACTGATCTGCAGCAGCAAACATCGAAACAATAATGCCAACAACTTGCACTACAGCAGATTAGTTCAAATAATCTATGAGCTCAAATATTAAAACCAGTGAGGAGGAAGCCTGAAGCCTGGTGTTGTTGAGAAAAACAGGTGAGAACTAAATAATGGACCTTTGTCATTTAAGCATCTTTTATTATTTTAATCTGTTCTGCTTGCGGGGCGGCATGGTGGTGTGGTGGTTAGCACTGTCGCCTCACAGCAAGGCGGTCTGGGTTCGACTCTCGGTCTGGGCTGCTCTGTGTGGAGTTTGCATGTTCTCCCTTTGCCTGCGTGGGTTTTCTCCAGGGTTCCTCCCACAGTCCAAAGACATGCATGTTAGGTTGATTGGTCACTCTAGATTGTGTGTGTGTGTGTGTGTGTGTGTGTGTGTGTGTGTGTGTGTGTGTGTGTGTGTGTGTGTGTGCATGCGTGTTGGCCATGTGGTGGACTGGCGAACTGCCCATGGTGTACCCTGTCTTTGCCTGGAGATGCTGGGATTGGTTCCAGCCCCCCGTGACCCCGACTAGCGGGAATAAGCGGTATGGATAATGAATGAATGAATGTTCTGCTTGCACAGATGTCAAATGAGCAGCAGTGATTTAACAATCTTGGTGACATGGGTACCGAGGCCCCCTGCTGGCCGCCCCCGTCAGCAGCAGCAGTGTTTCATGTTGTCCTGTTGTTGTGACGTTGTGTTCGTCCCTCGGGTGGGCGTGGCCAATTATGGAACCAACACCTGAGAGTCGTTTGTCTGTCTATATACAGTATGTCTTGTGTTTGTACCAGTTGACTGCTGGTTATAATCCTTGGACTGGAAACACGAGACGACATCCCCAAATCCCAACAGGTAGATGACATAAAACAAGGACTCCGGCAGGATACAGTTACTACCAAACTCAACTGCCCAGCAACGCAATGCTACGGCTAGAGCTGGAACTACGTTAGCCAAACACCACAACCCAGGCACCAGAGAGGCGGCTTAACACGCACAAACAACATAAAGCAGCAAGTGCAAGAGCTAAACCCTCGGCACAGGTAGGCAGAGGTGAACGGGACAAAAAAGAAATATGGAAAGAACAAAATGCATCGGCTATATATATTATAGCACTAGTACAGAAGGTAACACTAGTATACAAGGTAACACTAGAACAGAAGGCAACACTAGTATACAAGGTAACACTAGAACAGAAGGCAATTCTAGTAGACAAGGTCATACTAGAACAGAAGGCAATACTAGTATACAAGGTAACACTAGTATACAAGGTAACACTAGAACAGAAGGCAACACTAGTATAGAAGGTAACACTAGAACAGAAGGCAACACTAGTACATAACGTAACACTAGAACAGAAGGCAACACTAGAACAGAAGGTAACACTAGTATACACTAGAACAGAAGGCAACACTAGTATACAAGGTAACACTAGAACAGAAGGCAATACTAGTATACTAGAACAGGTAACACTAGAACAGAAGGTAACACTAGTATACAAAGGTAACACTAGAACAGAAGGTAACACTAGTATACAAGGTAACACTAGAACAGAAGGTAACACTAGTATACAAGGTAACACTAGAACAGAAGGTAACACTAGTATATAAGGTAACACTAGAACAGAAGGTAACACTAGTATACAACACTAGTACAGAAGAAGGCAGCACTAGTATACAAGGTAACACAAGTTTAGAAGGCAGCACTTTGTGCTGTAAATACATTGCTATACAGCTAAAGATTTCTTTAAAATAAGTGATTAGGCAGAAAATCAATTTTGCAAGTTAATGATTTTAGCTATTATCCTGTTTCTTCAAGACTTTTCTGGATAATGGCAATGAATTGGGACATGGTATTACAATCTTACTGAGAAGGAATTCAAGTCCTCTGGTGTTTTAACAGAGTAGTTGTAATGGACATAAAAAGGTAGACTACAAGATGCTGGTTAGAGACTGCAGGCCTGACACAATGACTGAAATGCAGACTCAGTTTGTGATACAGATTCTAAGTTCCTTCATCTTCCATTAGAACAACCCAGTGTCACATCACCTGCAGTTTCAGGATTTCTGGATGAACTCTGCCCCCTTCTGGAGGGATTACAGAATTACTGTGTATCAGGGGGAAACATTTTTCCCTTCACACAGCTACAATAATTGTAGCGTCACCTATTTCTATCAACACCAGCTGATCGTTGAATTGTTAATTAAGAATCACCAACATATGTGTTACAATGAATCTGTGAATAGCAGAGTATTCTTCATTTAAACATTCTTAATGGCAAATATGTCACTCTGTCTTACCACAGATATGTTGAACTGAGTGTGGAATGAAAAATAGTTTCATGGTTTTCTTGTGGCCTTGTTTCTTTCATCTATTTTTACAGATTCAGAGATTCAGATTGTCATCATCGTCATCAACATTTGTTTTATTTACAAAGTGTCTTTAAGATACTCAATGTCTCTTTTGTAACAAAGTATGTTACAAAAGCTAAACATTTTGGCTTGTCTATATAGTAGGAGGTTTTTGTACAGTGTATCTGTGTAGTAGGAGGTTTTTGTACAGTGTATCTGTGTTTCCTGCCACTGTGGGCCTCAGGGCACAGTAGTACAGAGCAGAGTCTGATACTGCAGCAGAGGAGATCAGCAGATCCACACGACTTTGCTCTTTGTGAACTTTTGCAGACATACCAGGAATCTCAGAGGTTTTGTTATGTTCACTTGGATAAATGAAAACTATAAACTCTGGTGTTGATGTGGGATACTGGCGATACCACTGAAGAGCATCATTCACACCACTCGTACTGTAAGTGCAGGAGAGAGTAACAGGATCCCCCTCTGACACCTGCTTTACTGTCTCAAGTGGATCAATTTTCTGTGTTGAGATCTTTCCTAGAAAAAAGAGATTACAAAATTAAATCAATTAAAGTCAAATGATTAAATATAATGTCAAATTATTTGGTTTATTTTGTGTTGAAGAAAGCCTGTTTTCATAAACTCACCTAAAAGTGTGAGTAGGAGAGAAAGTGTAAAGAGCAGCATGATGATGGAGATGTGAAGTGAGTGAAAGCCAAAGCTGAATGGGATTCATGTAGTTTTATACTGAGGTACAGAGCTCCACCCTTACACCACCCCACGCTGCTCCACCCTTACACCACCTCACACTGCTGATCGCTGTAGTTTCCTGTGAATGTATAAAAATCATTCACCTACATGGACCTTTCAACTGCAGTTAAGTTTCAGAATCAATACAAATCTTCCTAAAGTCTACATTGTTGTCATTGCAGTGTGTTAATAGTGGAATAGTGCTTGAGCAAGGCACCTAACCCCAACTGCTCCCCGGGCGCCTGTCTAGGGCTGCCCACCGCTCTGGGCACGTGTGCACCACAGCCCCCTAGTGATCACTAGTGTGTGTGTGTGTTCTGACTGCACAGATGGGTAAATGCGGAGGACAAATTTCGATTGGGGTGAAAATCACAATTGACAAAAAATGTGGCTTAACTTAACTTGTGACATTACTGTGGCTATAGGTCACCCAGTTACAGTATATGATGACACCATCATTTTACAGTTACAAAGTTTGAACTTCTGAATATATTCTACCTATTAAAGCTTAACTGTGTGGTAGGAGGTTTTTGTACAGTGTATCTGTGTAGTTGGTGGTTTTTGTACAGTGTATCTTCCCTAGAATAAAAACATTCAAAAAATACATTCTGCCCCTTAATATTTCTGCCCATTCTTTATATTTTCTGCCCATTCTCGCTCTATTTAGATTATTTTATTTTTTCTTATGTGATGCTTCTCCAGTAATCTTCTGCTGGCAACTTCACTGACACCAATTTGTTGCAATAAGTAACTCATACAAAATGTGTCTGTTCAACATCTTTTTATTGTATTTAACCCACAACCACCACAACCCTTTTTTCCAGGTGTTACTACATTCAGTATCACCACTGTGGTTTAGATGCTCCTCAGGTTCAAAGTAAATATTACGTGTATCAGTTTTTGTAAAGCCTCTCAGAGACTTTGTACCACTGGGTGCGAAGAGCACAATAGTAGAGAGCTGTGTCTGCCAGAGTGAGTCCACTAATAGTGAGCTGAGTGGATGTGTAAGAGGTAGCTGATGAAAAACGTGGATCTGATGTGTGTTCATCACTACCAGCTGATCGAGCAGCTTTAAGCAGTAAATACTGTGGTGCTCTGTTAGGATGCTGCCTGTACCAGTAAAGAACAACATAATCACTACTTGACTCATATGAACATTCCAGTGTAACAGATTGTCCCTCTTTGTGAAAAACCTCAGTATCCTGATTCTGGCTTGGACCAATTTGATCAGCGCCAAAGACACCTGTAAGAAAAATGTAATAAAACACATCTCTATATGAATGTATAACAGAAACATATTTCTATGTCAAAATAATAAAAAAAAGATGTGAGGAAAAAATCTGAACCAATTTAAATATTCTAGAACATGTCATTCTCTAAAAAAAAGTTAAACCAAATTCACATCCAGTACCTGATAGCATAATGTAGATCAGGAGCAAGTGTGTCTCCATGATGAATGTGACCAAACTGAATCAGTATTGGGTTTAAGCTGTTACTGCTCTAATGTTGAGACAGAGCTCCACCCTTACACAACCTCACACTGCTCCACCCTTACACCACCTCACACTGCTAATTGCTGTAGTGTATCAATAACTTGCACATTCATTTCATTTTCATTTCTTCAGAAAGTCTGCCCTCCTCTGGTTGATTGTTGTCATTACAGTATTAACAGTGGGAATTCTGTGTTGATTCATCAAAATGTTCATGAGATCAGCTGACTATTTTCATTGTTGTATTAAAGTATATAATGCATGTCCTTTGATTAAATAAATATATTGGGAAATATAATACTGAATCTTACATATGATACATATAGTCATGTCGATATGATTCTCAGCTGTTGAATACAATATGTTCCCATTACAACCTCATACCAACAATGATAATACAGTTACTACAGGTTACATAGCTCTGTGATAACAATTTTACAGATACAGCGTTCAATCTTCTGAATATACCATACTTATTTAAGCTTATCTGTGTAGTATGAGGATTTTGTACAGTGTATCTGTATAGTAGGAGGTTTTTGTACAGTGTATCTGTAACGGGTTTTCAGGGACAGCAGGAGACAGGGGTTGCGGACAAAAGGATTTATTATCCATAGTAAACGGCAACAAAGGAACTCAGGCCAATAGGCAAGGCAAACCAAAAAGATAACGAGTGTAGTCGGCAAAGTCCACAGACGGTAGCCCACACGTATAGGTACACAGCGTAGCACGGTCCAGGGCTATGACGTAGGCGAAGGCTTGTCAATGTGCAGCACTGGATGGCGTAACCTGTGGGCTTAAATACTGTGACAGGTGATAGGGAACAGGTGCTAGTACTGTGGAGAATGTGATAGGGGGAGTGGTGTGTGACTAGGGGGCGTGTGCGTGGCGTTGCCATGGCTACGTGTCCATACACGCGCCCTCTGGTGGCCTCTCCTCCTAGCCACCGTGACAGAGCCCCCCCCCCCAGGGACTTCTCCAGCCGATCCTTCTTGGGATGTCCTGGACCTCGCGGCGCTGGTCGATCTGGACGCTCTCTATGGAAGGAGGCGATTAAGGAGGGATCCAGCACTTGAGAGGCCGGCACCCACGACCGCTCCTCAGGACCATAACCTTCCCAGTCCACCAGATATTGCAATTGCTTACCTCTCCTCCTAGAATTAAGCAGCTTACGGACCTGGTACGCCGGACCATCCTCCAGCATCATCGGGGAAGGCGGCGCTGACTGTCCTGGTCCCTCCAGGGGACCTGCACGGTACGGTTTTAAAGCCGAGGCATGGAATGACCGTGACACCCGCCGATCCGCCGGAAGACTCACCCTGAACGTCACCGGGTTGATCCTCCTGGTGATAACGTACGGGCCAGCGAATCGGTCGTCTAGCTTGCCTGGCCTGCCCAACCTGCCGTCCGGTACCGGCAGAGGGTTCAGCTTGCCCGCGGGCGGAGTCCTCGGTACTTTGCTCCTGGCACATACTGGGCATGAACCGACGTGCACCAACACGTCCTTGTGCAAACCTGGCCACCAGTAACGGGCTCCCAAGAGCTGTGCCGTTTTCGGCGTACCAGGATGCCCTGTGCCAAGCGAAGAATGCGCCCAATTTATTAGCGCAGTACGCTGTGCCAGCGGTACGTACTTTCGATGTGGTGGGCATCGCGGATGCGGGTTCGCGGCTTCTATGGCCCGGTCGATCTCCCACTCGACAGTACCCACAAAGTACTGTTCTCTCCTGGCCGGTACGTCACCTGAAACACAAACATTGAAAAGAACAGGGACCATCTCGCCTGCCGTGCGTTCATTCTTTTCGTGGTTTTCAAGTACTCCAGTTTCTTGTGGTCGGTAAGCACTACGAACGGGTGCCGAGCCCCCTCGAGCCAATGCCTCCATTCCTCTAATGCTAGTTTCATTGCCAAAAGTTCACGGTCCCCCACGCCGTAATTACATTCGGCTGAGCTTAGCTTCTTGGAATAGAACGCGATAGGTTGCAACGGACTACCCTTCTTAAATCGTTGCGATAGTACTGCTCCTATCCCTACGTTAGAGGCGTCTACCTCCACTACGAATGGCCTGGAAGGATCTGGTTGGTGGAGCACTGGCGCTTCCGCGAACGCCTGTTGCAGTCTTCGGAAGGCTTTCTCCGCCTCCTCTGTCCACTGGAGCCGTGTAGCACCGCCGCGCAGCATGTCAGTGAGAGGCCTCGCTATCAGGCTAAACGCTCGGATGAACCGCCTGTAGAAGTTAGCGAAGCCCAGAAATCTCTGAAGCTCGCGTCGTGTGTAAGGACGGGTCCACCGCAACACCGCCTCCACCTTACCTGTTTGCATATGCACCGAGCCTGGCCTGATGGTGTAGCCAAGGAAATTAATCTCCCGGAGATGGAACTCACACTTCTCAAGCTTGCAATACAAATGATTGCGCAAGAGAGTGCGTAACACAGCTCGGACATCCTGCACGTGTTGCTCGAGTGAGTTAGAATAGATGAGGATGTCATCGATATAAGCGACGACGCATCCATCCAGATACTCACGCAAGACCTCATTAATGAACGCCTGGAAGACGGACGGAGCCGAGGCCAAGCCATAAGGCAGAACCCGGTACTCGTAATGCCCTTTCGCGGTACTGAAGGCCGTCTTCCACTCATCCCCTGGGCGTATGCGGATGAGGTTGTAGGCGCTGCGCAGATCTAGCTTGGTGAAATAGCTCGCTCCCCGCAACTGCTCCAGCGCCGATGGCACTAGCGGCAGCGGGTAGGAGTATCCCACCAAGAGGGAATTGAGCCCTCGATAATCCACGCATGGCCTCAAGCCCCCGTTTTTCTTCTTAACGAAGAAGACACTCGCTGAGGCTGGCGAGGTGGAGGGAACGATGTAGCCCTGAGCTAACGCCTCTTTGACATATTTCTGCATGGCGGACTCCTCAGCCTGGGACAGCGGATAAACGCGCCCTCTTGGCGGTACGCTGCCTGCCTTCAGTTTGATGGCGCAGTCCCAGGGACGGTGTGGTGGAAGCCGGGACGCCTTTCCGGTGCTGAAGACCTCTGCCAGGTCCTTGTACTGAGGAGGGGATGTCAGGTGGCTATTAGCGTTAGGGCTTTCTATGGACGTGGATAGGAGAGCCATGGCCTGCTCGTTCTCTCCCTCGATATTGCCAGGGGGCAACCTAGTGATGCTACCTTGAGCCCAATCGATTGTGGGATTGTGCTGTTGTAACCAAGGAAGTCCTAGTGTGATGGCGTGCCTTATTTTGGGGAGAACAAAAAATGACAAACGTGTGGTGAAACCCTGTATGTGAATAACCAAAGGAGGAGTGCGGTGATGGATCAGACCGCTGCCCACAGGTCGACCTTCCAGTGCCTGCACCCGCCTGGGCTTCCAGAGCCGGATCAGCGGCGCCCTCAAACGACGCACCAGGTCCGGGTCGATCAGGTTCCCCGCCGCCCCCGAGTCCACTAGGGCGGAAATGTCCACACGATTGTTCAGGTAATGTACTGTCACAGGGAAACTCAATAGCCCGTCCACCATGGAGCTACTCACCTTGGCTCCTCTTCCGCGTGGTCGAGCAGTCTCCCTGTTATTGCCAGCCTCACCAACCTGCATGGGCTCTACGGGCGGTGTCAACTCCGGCACAGGAGGCGGTGGCAACGCTACGCTGGAGGCTTTCGCGATACCTCCGCGGTCGTGGATCAGACGGTCATAAGTGACCGCCAGTCTGATAACTTGATTCAAAGTCTGAGAGTCCTGCCGGCATGCCAGCTCGGCTCTGAGCTCTGGCCTTAAACTGGCCAGGAAAACGTCTATCAAGGCCGCGTCATTCCAGTCAGTTCCGGCCGCGAGGGTCCGGAATTCCAGAGCGAATTCCACTGCGGGACGAGTCCCTTGTCGCAACGTCAGCAGGCTCTGCCCGCTGGCTCTCCCGCGTCGTGGATGGAAAAAGACCTCCCTCAGCTCCGTAGAGAAGGCGGCGTAGTCCTTCGTCAGAGGAGATTCATTAGTTACAAGAGCGGCCGCCCATGTTAATGCCTTACCAGCAAGACGTGAGATCAAGTAGGACACTTTCTCCTCCGCGCTTAAATGCTGCTGGTATGAAAAATACAGCTCGCACTGTACGAGAAATCCCTCGCACTCCTCCGGATCACCCTCGTATGGCTTGGGTGGGGCAATGGGAAGACGAAGACTCTCCCTCGTCTGAGTGGGCGGCATGTTCGCCTGAAAGTTCAAAGTCTGCAGACACGTCGTTACGGTATGCAACAAGGCCTTTACCTCCTCTAGTTCGTGTTGCTGTTTGCCCAGCAGTCTGCCTTGGAGGGCGAGGGTTTCCCAGGCACTTACCTCGCTGCTCCCGGCTGCCTGAGGCTGCACATTCTGTAACGGGTTTTCAGGGACAGCAGGAGACAGGGGTTGCGGACAAAAGGATTTATTATCCATAGTAAACGGCAACAAAGGAACTCAGGCCAATAGGCAATGCAAACCAAAAAGATAACGAGTGTAGTCGGCAAAGTCCACAGATGGTAGCCCACACGTAGTGGTACTGTCACGGTTCTCTCGTGGACGGAGTGTGACGCAGACGCAGGAGCACGTCGGTATTTATAGAAACTAAAACGGAGACTTATCCAAACGTAACGGACCTGAACAGAATACGTTTAATTAACAATACATAAGAACTCACTGACAATACGACGAACACAACTTACAACAGGAACTAAGACGACAGGAACGACACTAATATAACTAACCAGACCGGTGAACATAGATCGAGTAACTTGACAAAGAACTAACAAAGCTAAGACATAAGCGAACACGGGGAAACAGGACAATGGTAAGATCAGACACAGGGAGATACACGAACACGAAACCGGAGCTAGACATAAACCTTACAGTTAACAAACATCGCGTTCACAAGTATGACTTTAGCATAGACAACATGACCTAATCGACAGCGTGACAAGAAATAACTTAACATCAACCAAACATAGCCTTTCACCTTCACAAATAGACATAACGAACCGTGTGACATGAAACCAGAAACAAGCGACAATAACCTACCAACTAACAGAGACAACCAGGAAGTATAAATACATAAACAGAAACAAGGAACAGCTGACGATAATCGTGACGACACGAAAACACAGAAGGAAACCATGGAAACAGAAGACAGGGGCGTGAACATGAAATGACAAAACCAAACAGGGGCGGGGGGCGGAGCCCACCGTTACAGGTACACAGCGTAGCACGGTCCAGGGCTATGACGTAGGCGAAGGCTTGTCAATGTGTAGCACTGGATGGCGTAACCTGTGGGCTTAAATACTGTGACAGGTGATAGGGAACAGGTGCTAGTACTGTGGAGAATGTGATAGGGGGAGTGGTGTGTGACTAGGGGGCGTGTGCGTGGCGTTGCCATGGCTACGTGTCCACACACGCGCCCTCTGGTGGCCTCTCCTCCTAGCCACCGTGACAACCAGTATGATTCTCAGCTGATGAATACTGTATAAGATCTCCCAATTACATCATGTCGTGACACTGTTAATACAGGTTAGCACTGAGAAAATATGATCAAATAAAAAATGTGTGTTAAAAGAAGTCAAATCAGAAATCAACAATTCATGGTATTTCTTTTACATTTTCTAAGTAGCTATATGATGAAACCCCACAGTGATGTAGTTACAATCTTCATTTTACAGACACAGTGGTCTATGTTCTCGGTATGTTCTATGTTCTCAGAAGGTTTCTGTACAGTGTATCTGGGTTTCCTGTCACTGTGGGCACCAGGGCACAGAAGTACAGAGCAGAGTCTGATACTGCAGCAGAGGAGATCAGCAGATCCACGTTCTTCAGATCCTTATGATGTTTGATGGATATTCCAGGAACTGGAGGTACAGCTTCAGTAATTTTTCCATAATACTCCAGTATGAGGAACTGTGGAGGAGATCCTGGATACTGCGGATACCAGTGAAGACCATATTCATCCCCTTTGTACTTACAGGACAGTTTAACACTGTGTCCTTCCACAGCAGAAACTAATTCTGAATTTGGAGTGATGGGATCTTCAGCTCTGGTACCTACACAATGTTAGAGAAAACTGCATGAATAAATTAAGCAGAGACATGTAATCATTTTAAATGTTGGTAACATCATCAAACATGTTACAGTGCTGTGATCAGTTCCTGTTTGTTCCAGTGATATTTGTAGCTTTGGTCTACAGTTACTGCCACTGTTACCTGTAAGAGCTGAGAGCAGCAGTAGAGTGAACATGATCATGGTGCTACAGGGAGGAGAGTCACACTGAGTTCAGCTCCTCAGAATGGGCTCCTGGAGAACCATCAGCTCTGCTCTCCACACACACTCAGCTCCTCCTCATGAATGCAGAACTGGTCCAAGGGTTCAACCAATCAGGCAAGAGGAGCCTGAAGAAACAACATGTCCGTGTAAAGAGTGTGTAGGCATGTGTTCACATTAGTAACTACTACAGTATCAGCAATGATCCATTATCTAGAATGACAGAACCATGGAAGACCTTAAGGGCAGATACAGATTGCCCTAAATCCTACATTCTGCCCCTTAATATTTCTGCCCATTCTTTATATTTTCTGCCCATTCTCGCTCTATTTAGATTATTTTATTTTTTCTTATGTGATGCTTCTCCAGTAATCTTCTGCTGGCAACTTCACTGACACCAATTTGTTGCAATAAGTAACTCATACAAAATGTGTCTGTTCAACATCTTTTAATCTTGTTTAACCCACAACCACCACAACCCTTTTTCTCCAGGTGTTACTACATTCAGTATCACCACTGTGGTTTAGATGCTCCTCAGGTTCAAAGTAAATATTACGTGTATCAGTTTTTGTAAAGCCTCTCAGAGACTTTGTACCACTGGGTGCGAAGAGCACAATAGTAGAGAGCTGTGTCTGCCAGAGTGAGTCCACTAATAGTGAGCTGAGTGGATGTGTGAGAGGCAGCTGATGAAAAACGTGGATCTGATGTGTGTCCACCACTACCAGCTGATCGAGCAGCTTTATACAGTAAAAACTGTGGTGCTCTGTTAGGATGCTGCCTGTACCAGTAAAGAAGAACATCATCACTACTTGACTCATATGAACATTCCAGTGTAACAGATTGTCCCTCATTGTGAAAAACCTCAGTATCCTGATTCTGGCTTGGACCAATTTGATCAGCGCCAAAGGCACCTGTAATAAAAATGTAATAAAACACATCTCTATATGAATGTATAAGAGAAACATATTTCTATGTCAAAAATATAATAAAAAGATGTGAGGAAAAAATCTGAACCAATTTAAATATTCTAGAACAGGTCATTCTCTAAAAACAAGTTAAACCACATTCACATCCAGTACCTGATAGCATAATGTAGATCAGGAGCAAGTGTGTCTCCATGGTGAATGTGACCAAACTGAATCAGTAGTGGGTTTAAGCTGTTACTGCTCTAATGTTGATACAGAGCTCCACTCTTACACCACCTCACACTGCTCCACTCTTACACCACCTCACACTGCTAACTGATGTAGTGTATCACATTCATTTCATTTTCATTTCTTCAGAAAGTCTGCCCTCCTCTGGTTGATTGTTGTCATTACAGTATTAACAGTGGGAATTCTGTGTTGATTCATCAAAATGTTCATGAGATCAGCTGACTATTTTCATTGTTGTATTAAAGTATATACTGCATGTCCTTTGATTAAATAAATATATTGGGAAATATAATACTGAATCTTACATATGATACATATAGTCATGTCAATATGATTCTCAGCTGTTGAATACAATATGTTCCCATTACAACCTCATACCAACAATGATAATACAGTTACTACAGGTTACACAGCTCTGTGATGACAATTTTACAGATACAGCATTCAATCTTCTGAATATACCATACTTATTTAAGCTTATCTGTGTTGTATGAGGATTTTGTACAGTGTATCTGTGTAGTAGGAGGTTTTTGTACAGTGTATCTGTGTAGTAGGAGGTTTTTGTACAGTGTATCTGGGTTTCCTGTCACTGTGGGCACCAGGGCACAGTAGTACAGAGCAGAGTCTGATACTGCAGCAGGGGAGATCAGCAGATGTAAAAGGTTGTTGTTCTTTTCAATAGATGCAGATAGACGAGGAAGACTCGAATTTTTACTTGTTTCATGTGCATAGATGAGAACAATAAACTCTGGTCTTGAACTGGGATACTGGCGATACCAGTGAAGAGCATTATTGGTGCTACTGTAATTACATATTATAATAACTTCCTCTCCCTCTGAGACGTGTGTGTCTGGTGTACGTGGTTCTATTTTCTGTGCTGACGTCTCTCCTGTGGAAGAAAAGAAGAAAAACATTTAATAAAATGTCTGTTGATCTCTTTCATGTTGTAAGAAATTCTCTCATATAAATACATATTCAAAATAAATTAAGTCATAATAATAAAGATTGTCAAATTGTTTCTTTGTTTGGTATTTATTATGGAAAAATCTACTGTTATAAAGATAAACTCACCTAAAAGTGTGAGTAGGAGAGAAAGTGTAAAGAGCAGCATGATGATGGAGATGTGAAGTGAGTGAAAGCCAAAGCTGAATGGGATTCATGTAGTTTTATACTGAGGTACAGAGCTCCACCCTTACACCACCTCACACTGCTCCACCCTTACACCACCTCACACTGCTCCACCCTTACACCACCTCACACTTTTCCACCCTTACACCACCTCACACATTTCCACCCTTACACCACCTCACACTGCTACACCTTACACCACCCCACACTTATAACTGCTGTAGTTTCCTGGGAATGTAATGCACTCACTTCTGATTGACCTGATTCACCTTCTAACTGTACAGCTCTTTTTCACTTCAAATACAACTCATTGTAAAGTCTGACCTCCTGTGGGTGATTTTTGTCATTACAGTATGTTGTTATTGAAATAATGTTTTGCACTAATGCAGTTGAGGTGAGATCAGTTGACTATTTTCATTATTCTGTTCTAGTAGATAGTGCACATTAAATATCATAGAAATAATGACCTTTTAAGAATCCTAAATGGAGATGGGGAATAGAGTGAGTAATATTCTAAATTATTAAATAAAAAAGATGATCCCGTTACAACTTCATACCAACAATAATTATAATATAGTTACTATATATCACACTATGTGATTTCACTTTCATTTTACAGAAGCATAGTTCTGTCTTCTGAATACATCACTCCTATTTAATCTTATCTCTGTTGAAGGAGGTTTTTGTACAGTGTATCTGTATTTCCTGTCACTGTGGGCCTCAGAGCACAGTAGTACAGAGCAGAGTCTGATACTGTAGCAGGGGAGATCAGCAGATCCACACGACTTTGGTCTTTTGCCTTTGTAACTTCTGCAGACATTCTAGGAAGATTAGGGTCATGGTTCTTTAGATTTTCAATGGCAAAAAGAAGAAACTCTGGTCTAGATGTGGGAAACTGGCGATACCACTGAAGATCATCACCAGTGCTCCCACTGTAAGTGCAGGAGAGAGTAACAGTTTCCCCCTCTGACACATGTTTTACTGGGTCAACTGGTACAATGTTCTGTGTTGAGACGTCACCTGGTGTGAGAAGGATGGTAAAACATTCAGCAGACACATTAATTCATAATTCATATGTTAATGTTTTATAAGATTGTTCTGCATCATGGAAGAAAAAATGTACAGTCATGAAGATAAACTCACCTAAAAGTGTGAGTAGGAGAGAAAGTGTAAAGAGCAGCATGATGATGGAGATGTGAAGTGAGTGAAAGCCAAAGCTGAATGGGATTCATGTAGTTTTATACTGAGATACAGAGCTCCACCCTTACACCACCTCACACTGCTCCACCCTTACACCACCTCACACTGCTCCACCCTTACACCACCTCACACTGCTGATTGCTGTAGTGTATCAATAACAATCACATACTTTTTCAGAAAGTCTGCCCTCCTCTGGTTGATTGTTGTCATTAAAGTATTAACAGTGGGAATTCTGTGTTGATTATTCAAAGTGTTCATGAGATCAGCTGACTATTTTCATTGTTTTATTAAAGTATATACTGCATATCTAATTATATCATATAAACAATTATGTCCTTTGTAGAAAGAAGGATATTGGGAAATAAAATACTGAATGTTATATATGATGCATTTACTCATGTCGATATGATTCTCAGCTGTTGAATACAATATGTTCCCATTACAACCTCATACCATCAATGATAATACAGTTACTACAGGTTACACAGCTCTGTGATGACCCCATTTTACAGACACAGAGTTCAATCTTCTGAATATACCATACTTATTTAAGCTTATCTGTGTTGTATGAGGTTTTTGTACAGTGTATCTGTGTAGTAGGAGGTTTTTGTACAGTGTATCTGTGTTTCCTGTCACTGTGGGCTCCAGGGCACAGTAGTACAGAGCAGAGTCTGATACTGCAGCAGGGGAGATCAGCAGATCCACTATTTTGTCTTTTACATTCACTTTAGCATCCAGTTGTGGTAATCGGGGGGTTCCATGTGATACAGTGCTGCTCTCTGATGGAAAGATCATCAACAAGTATTCTGGTCTGGATCCAGAATACTGGCGATACCACTGCAGATTTTGAATATTGCCATCATACTTGTAGGAGAGAATCACTGTTTCACCTTCCTGTGCATGAACCTGTATTCTGTTGTTCAGTGGTGTCACCGACTGAGATGAACAGACACCTATAAACACAAACATGTAATTACATTTAAAAGTGCAAATAATCACAAAACATTGGTCAAGAAGAAGAATTTCCACTAAGTCTAATATTATTTCTCAGACACATGGTTACAAATTCTAACACACAGATGCATTAATAAATACAAGATGCATACAAGAAAATATCTTTGAGAGCCCAATGTATCTACACCTACTTAGGACAGTGATGAACACAGCCGTAGAGCAGAACATCATCATGGTGGTGACAGTGTAGACGTAATGAGAGATGGAGTCTGATACAGATTCTCCTTTTATTCAGCTTCCCTTAGAACAACCCAGTGTCACATCACCTGCAGTTTCAGGGTTTCTAGAAGAACACTGCCCCCTTCTGGAGGCTTTACTGAATTACTGTGTATCAGGAGAAAACATTTATCATCACACATCATATGATTAATTAATTGTAGTTACAACTATTTTCACCACCACAAACAGAACACTGATTTAATATTTAAGAAGTCGTGTAAAGAAATACAAATCTGCTAAATTATGTCTCTGAATAGAAGTATCATTGGTTTCATTTGTTCAAATACTAAATTATATAAATAATAAATAATTATAACAGGAGCTTAATGAGTGAAGATGTCTGTATAATTGAGAATGACAACAGCTTGTAATAACACAGATGTGGACAACAGTGGTGTTGACAGTGTATGACTACAGTCTAACTGCTTGTCACGTCCTGAAGCTGACGGGGCGTGACGCAGGCGCAGGAGCGCAAAGGTATTTACATAAACTAACAACTATAACGGAGACTCGAATGAACGCAAGAGAAATATATATATATATATAAACACGTTTAATGAATAACACAAAAGCACTAACTGACAATACACTGAGCACAACAGATACGAGAACTCAGACGACTTGAACAAAACTATTTAAATGAGTAATACATAGGAACGAACACAACTAACAACCTAACAATATACAATGGGCACTAACGACCACGAAACTCACGGACGACAGAACAAGAACTATTAATAGACTGAACAGACAGGTGGACCAGGAACGAGTAACTTAACATGAAACTACTAAGTATAGACGCAGGCGAACACGGGGAAACAGAACAACAGTAATATTAAACACAAGTAGGACCAGGGTTTTAACATAGGCACGGCGATCACAAATAGGCGTAACGAAGACACAACCAAGGAAACACTCGAACACGACAACGGAGCTAGACATAAACAACTTAAACATTTCACAACCCTAGTATTTACCTTGACAAGCATACATAGACACCGGGACATAGGACAACGTGACAAGCAACAATAACCCACAAAGGACAAGAGACAACCAGGAAATATAAATACACAAAACGAAACGAGACACAGCTGACGAAGATCAAGACCAGGGGAATACACAGACGCGGAAACCATAGAAACCAAAAACAGGGCGTGACAAGACTGACGAAAACCAAAACAGGGGCAGAGCTCACAGTTACAGTAACCCCCCTCCAAGCGTGCCTCACCGGGGCACGCACACAAGTAAAAGGGAACGTAGAACAGAGGGAACCGGAAACTTAAGGCACAACAGAAATCCAAGGGGCATGATGAAGGACAGGGACATTGGACCCAGGGCAGGACAGAACAGGACCGACCGGGGAAACGGGACTGGGAGACACTCCAGGGGCAGCGCGACTAACAGGCAGGGCAGAAGGGACAACTGAAAACTGGGAACATGACTAGATGGGACAGGTCTGGAGGCCGGAGTAGGGCCAAGAACACTGGGGAGCCTAGGAACAGACACGGGCGTGGGACTAGAGACACTGGGGATCTTGGTGATAGGGGCGAGAAGGGACAGGACTGTGGAGACGTGTACAGGGACAAAATGGGTAATGATTTGTGGGACTGACACAGGGACTGGGACAGAAAGCACACCACATGACACAGACACACGGATGGGTATGCAAACACGTACAGAAACAACGACAGGAACAGGGATTAACAAAAAACCAGGGATAGAGCAGGGGAAAAAAGGAACACTAGGTACAAAACCTAGGCAGCCAGTCCTGGCATCAAATAAACGGTCAAGTCCCAGCCCACAGGCGGGCAGTGTAGCGTCTGCTGGGACTGGTAAAGTCTGCTGACAGGCAGCGGGAACAGGAGACAATGGCGTCCCCCTCGGGGTCACGGGGACAGAAGCTGCAGGCGACGACCCCCTCCGAGTCGCGGGAGCAGGAACACCGGGAGGCGACCCCCTCCGGGTCGTGGGGACAGGAACACCAGACGACCCCCTCCGGGTCGCGGGGACAGGGACTGTAGACGACCCCCTCCGGGTCGCGGGGACAGGGACTGTAGACGACCCCCTCCGGGTCGCGGGGACAGGAACGGTAGACGACCCCCTCCGGGTCGCGGGGACAGGGACTGTAGACGACCCCCCTGGGTCTCGGTAGGCGTGGAAGACCCCCCCTGGGTCTCGGTAGGCGTGGAAGGCCGCTCCTGGGCCTCGTGCACTCGTGCAGGCCGCTCCTGGGCCTCGTGCACTCGTGCAGGCCGCTCCTGGGCCTCGTGCACTCGTGCAGGCCGCTCCTGGGCCTCGTGCACTCGTGCAGGCCTCTCCTGGGCCTCGAGTGAGCTAGCAGGCCTCTCCTGGGCCTCGAGTGAGCTAGCAGGCCTCTCCTGGGCCTCGAGTGAGCTAGCAGGCCGCTCCTGTGCCTCGAGTGAGCTAGCAGGCCGCTCCTGGGCCTTGAGTGAGCTAGCAGGCCACTCCTGGGCCTCGAGTGAGCTAGCAGGCCACTCCTGGGCCTCGAGTGAGCTAGCAGGCCTCTCCTGGGCCGTCGTCGCGCTCACAGGCCTCTCCTGGGCCTCCGGTGCTCACGCAGGCTGCTCCTCTGCAGGCTCCTCAGCCACAGGCTGCCCTGCAGCCTCTACCGTACTACCCCCCCCCCCAAAAAAATACTTTGGAGCGTCCGGCTGTAGTACAGAGAACCTGGACGTGAGCAGCTCCAAAAAACCGGCCACAGTCCAGGCCTCCTCAGCTCTACATTTCAAAATTATATCGGCCCACTCCAACGCCTTTCCGGCGAGCAGGGACCGCATAAACAACACTAGGACTGTCTCCGGGGCGTCGGGCAGTCAGAAATTGGAAATATAGGATGCACTGCAGCGCGAACCCGTCCGCCGTGCAGCCCACACCCTCATATCCCTCTGGACAACGGCTGAGGGATGGTAGCCCCCTGGGGTTTCCCGTCTCGTCCCTTTCGAAAAAGGGAGTGAAAGTGTCCACCAGGTCCCTAAGCTTAGCATTGTCCATAGTAACGGGTATACTAGGCAGAGTCCTCTCCTGCTGCGTCATTTTCAAGGTGGGTTATTCTGTCATGTCCTGAAGCTGACGGGGCGTGACGCAGGCGCAGGAGCGCAAAGGTATTTACATAAACTAACAACTATAACGGAGACTCGAATGAACGCAAGAGAAATATATATATATATATAAACACGTTTAATGAATAACACAAAAGCACTAACTGACAATACACTGAGCACAACAGATACGAGAACTCAGACGACTTGAACAAAACTATTTAAATGAGTAATACATAGGAACGAACACAACTAACAACGTAACAATATACAATGGGCACTAACGACCACGAAACTCACGGACGACAGAACAAGAACTATTAATAGACTGAACAGACAGGTGGACCAGGAACGAGTAACTTAACATGAAACTACTAAGTATAGACGCAGGCGAACACGGGGAAACAGAACAACAGTAATATTAAACACAAGTAGGACCAGGGGTTTTAACATAGGCACGGCGATCACAAATAGGCGTAACGGAGACACAACCAAGGAAACACTCGAACACGACAACGGAGCTAGACATAAACAACTTAAACATTTCACAACCCTAGTATTTACCTTGACAAGCATACATAGACACCGGGACATAGGACAACGTGACAAGCAACAATAACCCACAAAGGACAAGAGACAACCAGGAAATATAAATACACAAAACGAAACGAGACACAGCTGACGAAGATCAAGACCTGGGGCCTCATGTACAAAGACTTTTGGCGTGGATTTCTTACTGAAACTTGGCGTGGGACAAATCCAGAAAATGGCGTACGCAAAAAAAAATCCGGATGTATCAACCGTGCTCACGGCGTAATCCACGCAAGTTTCTTTTGTACATCCCAATCAACGTGGATTTTAGCGCACATGAGAGAGTGGCTGACTCCGCCTGTGACACGCCCCCTATAAATATGCAAATTCATGTAAATATGTTTTCCTCTCGGATATATCACAAAGCATGTCAAAACGGGGAAAGAAGAGAAACTTCACCGAATGTGAAGTGGAGACGCTACTAAATGAAGTAGAGACGCGGAAAAAATGTTTGTTTGGCACGCTGTCCTCTGGCATTACGGCAAAGCGCAAAAGGTCTGAGTGGGACAGCGTGTGTGAAGCTGTAAATGCTGTGGGGTCAGAACAGCGCACACTAGCAGAACTAAAAAAAAAATGGTCACACATTAAGGTGGATGTAAAACGGAGGCTGACTGCACATCGCCAGAGTGTGACCCAAACATGCGGGGGCAGGAGACATCCAACTCACTGCATTTGAGCAGAGAGTTGCCTGTATTATGGGTGACACGGCCATAACCGGCCATGATTTGTTGCCTTGCTTCTATGGCACCTGGGTTAGGCTGCGCGTTCATTTCTCCTGGCTCTGGGTCCGCTGGTTGCTCCACCACCTCCAACAATGGCATGCCGTACCTTAGCGCAACATTGTGCAGGACCCCACATGCCCTCACAATACTGCACACTTTCTCTGGCCGATACAGGAGCATTCCCCCGGTCCTGTCCAGGCAGCGTCACCGGCTTTTCAGCTGCCCAATTGCCCTCTCCACGACTGACCGGGGGCGAGAATGGAGAGAATTGTATCTCCGCTCCCGGTCAGTCTGTGGATTGCAAAGGGGGTCATCAGCCACGCGTAGCTCAATTTAACAATTTAAGTAATTTAACAATTACCCATGTTTTAAATTAATTATTCTAAGCTGGCAATGTCAAATGCTTTAAATTGTTTGCTTAGCAAGATGCCACCCATCACGCACTCTGCCAGCTTGTAATGCCACTACATTAGTAAGGCACATTTTTGCATCACAGATTATTTGCACGTTTATGGAATGAAAGTGTTTTCTATTCACATAAGCAAATTCCTCCTCAGATGGTGCATTTATAGCAATGTGTGTGCAGTCGATCGCTCCGATTACAATCGGAAACCGGCTATCGCTGCAAATTGCGCTTTAATGTTTGCCTGGTCAACCGCATCATATGGGAACTTTATATACCTAGCTGACATGTATATGATCCCATCCAACACAGCTGGCATGGCACGGCTCAAAGATGACTGGGATATCCCCGACCGGTCTGCCAGTTCTCTTTGAAACGAGCCAGTTGCCAGGAAGCCGATGGTCAGCACCTGTAAAGTAACTGGCAATGCGCGACTCCTCGCCGTTTCTCTCTCCAAAACTGGACCCAACTCAGCACAGAGTTTCAAGAGGACGGCTGAAACGGCTTATAAGACAGTCATCATCATGGGCCAAAAAATCATAATGGTCACGGAAAACGCGCTCTCGGCGAATTCGGCCATTAGCAATAACCTCCAGTAATGCCAACGCTGCCATCTCCCAAGAACTCCAGCGCAACATTTCATGCATGTTTATATAATCTAGGCTAAGTGGAAACACGTTGAATAATTATTACAGTAAGGCAATGAAATTGTTTGATTAATTTACTGTTTAATTGTCTAATTTACTTAATTTTACCCAATAAGGGCTTACTACAATGTGTGCGAAAAGGATATCTTAATAGTTGTAATTTCAATGCATCACCTCTAAGTGTCGCATACGTACGAAAAACATACGTACGCCTGAAATGAAAGTGGCGTGGGGGTACGCACTTTCTCACGTTCAAGTCACATTTAGTACATCTGATCGTTTGCGTGAAACATTGCGTGCACGCAGTGTTTTTTGTACGCACGCACCTTTAGTACATGAGGCCCCAGGGGAATACACAGACGCGGAAACCATAGAAACCAAAAACAGGGCGTGACAAGACTGACGAAAACCAAAACAGGGGCGGGGGGCGGAGCTCACCGTTACACTGCTCACCTGTAAAAAGCTTCTATAAGTTAAAAATAAATAAAGTGGCCAGTAAATGTTCATCATCTGTACAGCTGCAAGGTGAAGGTTTCTAGTACAGTGGGAGTTAAATGGTTATTTATGTTCAATCCTTTAATATTAAATTACAGTGCCAATATTTCAACAATATTTAATCCATTTATCCAAATCTCACTACCTGCATTATTGAAAACCTGCATTAATTTTTTTCTACTAAATCTCTGTAGTTGTAAAGAGGTTTTTGTGTAGTGTATCTGTGTAGTAGGAGGTTTTTGCACAGTGTATCTGTGTAGTAGGAGGTTTTTGTACAGTGTATCTGTGTAGTAGGAGGTTTTGTACATTGTATCTGTGTAGTAGGAGGTTTTTGTACAGTGTATCTGGGTTTCCTGTCACTGTGGGCCTCAGAGCACAGTAGTACAGAGCAGAGTCTGATACTGCAGCAGGGGAGATCAGCAGATGTAAAAGGCTTTTGCTGTTTTCAGTTATAGCCGATAGACGAGGAAGATGAGAGGCACCACTTTTACTGTATGGAGAAATGGAAACTATAAACTCTGGTCTTGAACTGGGATATTGGCGATACCAGTAAAGATAATCAGGTTTGTCATTGTATTTACACGTTATAATAACTTCCTCCCCCTCTGAGACGTGTGTGTCTGGTGTAAGTGGTTCTATTTTCTGTGCTGTCGTCTCTCCTGTGGTAAATAAAATGATAAATAAAATAAATGATATGATAAAATGATAAATTATAAATACAATTCCATAAAACTGCTGTTGTTTGTTGCAATGCTCAGCATTAATGTTCACTAATTTAAATTAACATTAAATAAATAAAGTTTAAGAAACTTTTCCTTATATATTTAGTTATCAAAAACCAAGAAGGAAAAAGTAAATATAAACTCACCTAAAAGTGTGAGTAGGAGAGAAAGTGTAAAGAGCAGCATGATGATGGAGATGTGAAGTGAGTGAAAGCCAAAGCTGAATGGGATTCATGTAGTTTTATACTGAGGTACAGAGCTCCACCCTTACACCACCTCACACTGCTCCACCCTTACACCACCTCACACTGCTACACCCTTACACCACCCCACACTGCTCCACCTTTACACCACGTCACACTGCTCCATTCCTAACTCATATATACAATATGATAATTTATTTTAGAGTCAAAGCATGGTAAATTCCTTAATGTTACTTATGTTAATGTTAATGCTTCCCCTTTAAACTGCCTGTCACTTTCAGTACCAATGAAAATCTACATAAAGTCTGCCCCCTTTTGGTGAACTGGTGTCATTACAATGTGTAGATATAGAGTAAAGTAACATATTTGAATGCATTATTGTGTTTACAGTAATAATTTAGTCATTACATATATTAAAGTGTTATATATTCAGCTGATCATTTTCATCATTCTGTTAAAGTGAATAGTCTAATAGTCTAAATTTAGAGACCTAAAATATATTTTATTAAACTTCCCACTAAGTTTCTATAGTGTTAAAAACACTCTTTTTTTCATAGTTTTATCATAGCTCATATAATAAATCTTAGTTATTTAAGTCTGTCCCTGTAGATGGAGGTTTTTGTACATTGTATCTGTGTTTCCTGCCACTGTGGGCACCAGGGCACAGTAGTACAGAGCAGAGTCTGATACTGCAGCAGAGGAGATCAGCAGATCCACACGACTTTGCTCTTTGTGAACTTTTGCATCCCATCAGTTGAGTGGGTAGGATAAGGGGCCTGTGGGCCGTCGCCTCTAAGGCTATGGCATTGTCTACACCTACTGCCGTAGCACTGCTTCCAAGCGTATCCCAGTCAGCAGCACCGCTCCTGGGTGTTTCCCCACCAGTCTGTGTGCGGCCTGCGCCAGAGGCCCAGGAGAGGCCGGCAAGCGCACCGGAGGCCCAGGAGAGACTGGCGAGCACACCAGAGGCCCTGGAGAGGCCGGCTAGTGTGTTGAAGGCCCAGGAGGGGCCTGCTGGTGTGGTGAAGGCCCAGGAGAGGCCGGCTGGTGTGGTGAAGGCCCAGGAGAGGCCGGCTCGAGTGCCCGAGGCCCAGGAGAGGCCGGCTCGAGGATCCTGAAGGGGTCACCCTCGCCACCTGTTCCCGCAATCCAGAAGTCACCACCGCCTATTCCCACGACCCGGATGGGGCCGCCACCTGTTCCCGCGGCCCGGAGGGGGGGTCGCCCTCGCCACCTGTTCCCGCGGCCCGGATGGGGCCGCCGCCTGTTCCCGCTGCCGGAAGGGGTCGCCCCGCCGCCTGTTCCCGCTGCCCGGAAGGGGTCGCCCTCGCTGCCTGTTCCTGTTCCTGCGGCCCGGAAGAGGTCATCGCCTGCCGTTCCAGCCTCCATGGAGACTGCTCTTCACCACTGTGGGCCAGGACTTCTACATATCTTTTATGTGCCTGGATTGCCATTAGTGCCTTGCTCCATATCTGGTTTTTTGTTGGTCCCGGTCCCCGTCCATGTCTCGGTTCGTGTTTGCGTACCTGTCCCCGTGTCTATATCTGGAGGTGTGATTACTGTCCCTGTCCCCATGTCTGTCCCACAAGTTATCACCCATTTTGTCCCAGTACATGTCTCCATAGTCTTGTCCCTACTAGCCTCTGTTAGTAAGTCCCCCACGTGTCCCTAGCCCCACTCCTGCGTCTGACCCTGTCCCGTCCATGCCATACTCTAGCGATGTTCTGTCTCCCAGGATCACATGTCCGGGGGGGGTTGCGTGCCCCGGAGTGGCACGCTTTAGAAGGGGGGTTCTGTTACATGTAGCTCCACCCTTCTTCCCGGTCTTGTGTATTTTCCCTAGTCCCGCCCTGTTTCCATGGTTTCCCTTCTGTTTGTCATCCCTGTTTTGATCGATCCCACCTGTGTCTAGTTAGTTCCTGCTTGGTAAGTGTATTTAGTCTCCTTGTGTTTCGCTAGTCGGTGTTCGGTCATTGTATGTGTAAGTCTCTATGCGTCCTTGGTTGTCCAGCTCATGCATGTAGGTGGTCTTTGTTTCTTGCGTTCAGTTTTCATTGTTGTATTCTTATTCGCCGTCATGTTTGGATCTTTCAGTTCGTTCTACGTGTAGTCTGTTTTCCTATGTTTCCTAGTCTTCGGTTTGTTTACTTTCTATTTAATAAACCTGCCTTCCGCATTTGCGTCTTGTCTGCCCTCCGTTAAAGTACGTAACAGCTGAATGGGATTCATGTAGTTTTATACTGAGGTACAGAGATCCACCCTTACACCACCTCACACTGCTCCACCCTTACACCACCCCACACTGCTCCACCCTTACACCACCTCACACTGCTGATTGCTGTAGTTTCCTGTGAATGTATAAAAATCATTCACCTACAAGCACCTTTTACCTGTGCAGTTAAGTTTCAGTATCAATACAAATCTTCCTAAAGTCTGCCCTCTTCTGGTACATTGTTGTCATTGCAGTGTGTTAATAGTGGAATAGTGTTATTTGTTGATGCATAAAAATGTTCATGAATTCATCTGACTATTTTCATTATTATGTTACAGTAGTACGAAAGTGTAAGATCTGAGAGCAATACCACCGTTCGCCACCAGAGGTCTCACTCGCCAGAGTACTGACCAGCTGTTCGCAGTCAAAACTAATTAGAGTCGATATTTAAGTCCACCTTCCCCGCCTCTCACTGCGAAGTATTGCCAACTCTATTCGAGAGCATACCAAGCGTTTTCTCCGTGAAATTTCTAATTGTCTTCTGGTTTTCTGATCCTGTTCTGGTTTTGTCGCTTGCACCCGTCTAGCCCTCTGGTACCTCTGCCTGACCACGCCTTCGTCTCGGACCTGGCTGTGTGTGTGTGCCGTCCTACCCCGATCTGTCGTCTCCCCTGGCATTACCTCTTGTGTGTGTTTTACTGAGAATAAAGAGAATACTGCTGGCACTCTGCATATGGATCCTCATTTACAGCCTGACCCCCAGGCGTTACAGAATACTTCGCCTTCTCAGGATCCAGCAGACCCGTCCAGTCTATACCCGGCCCTGATCTCTCAAGGTACCCTTCTCGGAGCTCATGACCAACATATAACCCACTTGGAGGGAACCGTACAGGAGCTGGCTCAGGTAGTTCGAAGTATGGCCACAGCCAGTCTATCCCCTCCGGTAACCCCACCCACTCCATCGGTGCGGTTGGCCACTCCGAGAAATATGACGGATCACCGGGGGAGATGCAAGGGATTTTGCTACAGTGTTCATTGTATTTCAGTCTACAGAGTCACGCATTCCCCCACGGAGGTATCTAAAGTAGCCTTTGTAATCACTTTGCTTACGGACAAGGCTCTGAGCTGGGCAACGGAGCTGTGGAACTCTGCCTCCCCGCTGCGGGACTCTTACGCTGCCTTCGAGGAACATTTCAAAGAGGTATTCGACCATACACCCACAGGGGAGGACGGGGTGAACTTCTGCTCCGCCTCAGACAAGGCAACCGTCCCCCGCCGAACACGCCCTCCACTTCCGCACCCTGGCCTCTTCGAGTGGTTGGAATGAACAGGCTCTCCTGTCAGTATATCGCCAGAGCCTGAACGAAGTCTTACGGGCTGAGATGGCCTGTAAGGGAGAAGCCATGTCGTTGAACGATTTCATACAACTCTCCATACGCCTAGACAACCTAGTTCGTGCACGTCGTACTAACTACCCTGTTCCAGCCGAACTGCCGTCTACCAGCCGCCCGACTAGAGCCGAACCCATGGAAATGGGGAGAACCCGGCTGTCCCGTGAGGAACGACAACGCCGCCTTCGGGAGGACTGTGCATTTACTGCGGTCAGAAAGGACACTAGAGTGATGCCTGCAGTGTTCTGGCCAACCGGGGAAAGCTTTCGGTGGGTAGCATTCTTACGCCCCTATCAATACACGAAAGTTCACCTTGTGCGTCGACCTATCCTGGCCTGCTAGTTCATGCAATGCCCACGCACTGATCGATTCTGGAGCGGCAGGAAACTTTATAGATCGGTCGTTTGTAAAGAAGATGTTAATCCCCGTTCTCCCTAGTGCTTTTACCTTTGCTATACATGGGGTAGATGGGCAGCCTCTCGGGACGGGTAAGGTTAGTGAGGTCACCGTCCCCACTGTCTCTTCGCGTGGGAATCCTTCACGTAGAATCATTGCCATTTTTTGTCATCGATTCCCCTAATGACCCCGTAATCTTAGGTTACCCGTGGTTGGCTAGACATAACCCAGTATTGTCGTGGTCCACTTGCGAGCTCACCAAATGGAGCCCGTATTGTCTCGAGAATTGTATGGCTACGGTCTGCGCGTCCACCGCTGTGGAGAGTCCGAGTACGCCCACATCGAGCCACCTACCGCCGTGCTACGCCACGTTTTGCGGATGTATTCAGTAAGTCACGAGCTTCTGCCCTGCCGCCTCATCGACCCTGGGATTGCAGCATAGACTTACTCCCAGGTACCTCCCCACCTAAGTGTCGTGTTTACCCCTTGTCCTTGCCGAGTCAAAGGCTATGGAGGATTACATCGAGGAGGCGCTTAAATTGGGTTACATCCGACCGTCCCACCTCCCCAGCGGCTGCGGGGTTTTTCTTTGTGGAGAAGAAGGCCGTGGGCCTCCGTACTTGTATTGATTATCGCGTTCTTAACAACATTACCGTAAAGAACAACCACCCGCTCCCTCTAGTCCCCTCCGCACTAGAGCAGCTACGACAAGCGCCAATTTTTCACTAAACTTGACCTCAGAAGCGCATACAACTTGGTTCGTATTCGTGAGGGAGACGAGTGGAAGACGGCTTTTTGTCACTAACAATGGCCACTACGAGTATCTGGTCATGCCTTATGGGTTGGCAAATGCGCCTTCTGTATTCCAGGCATTCATGAACGAGGTTTTTCGAGATTTGCTACATACATGCATAATCGTCTACATAGATGATATCCTAATTTATTCGAAGATGCTAACCACCACCTATTCCATGTCCAGGAAGTCTTGCGCAGACTGCGCCGAACACCACCTCTTTGCGAAATTAGAAAAATGTGAGTTTCACAAGACGACCATACAGTTCCTGGGCTATCTGATCACCCCCAGGGTGTCTCAATGGATGACGTAAAGGTAAGGGCCATCACGGAGTGGGCCGTTCCTCGTACCGTAAAGGAACTCCAACGTTTCCTCGGATTTGCGAACTTCTACCGTCGGTTCATACGGGGATACAGTACTGTGGCAGCACCTCTCACTTCACTTCTACGAGGGAAACCACGGAACTTACGGTGGACACCGGAGGCTACAGAGGCCTTTTCCACCCTCAAGCGTCGTTTCATTTCAGCTCCTATCCTGAAACACCCGGACCCACAGATCCCGTTCGTTCTGGAAGTAGACGCTTCAGCTACTGGTCTGGGAGCTATCCTCTCGCAGCGACACGGCACCCCGCCGAAGCTTTTTCGGTCCGCTTTTTATTCCCGTAAACTCTCAGCCGCCCGAACGCAACTTCGATGTGGGAAATAGGGAGCTTCGCCATTAAGTCGGCGCTAGAGGAATGGCGTCACTGGTTGGAGGGCGCCATGCACCCTTTCCTGATCATCACTGACCATAAAAACCTGGAGTACATACGAGCCGCACGACGCCTGAACGCACGTCAGGCTCGGTGGGCACTGTTCTTCACTGCGTTTTAACTTCAGTCTCACTTTTCGCCCCGGCTCCAAAAATACTAAGGCTGACGCGTTATCCCGGTTGCACGACGAACCTGAAAATGAGTCCCCGGAGGAACCCGAGCCCGTTATTGCGCCCTCAGTCATTGTCTGCCCCATTCGTTGGGACCTGGACACACGTATCCGTCACTCTCACACCCTAGAGCCCCCTCCTTATGACTGCCCGACGGGGAAAGGTGTTTGTGCCACTCGCCCTACGACCGGAGATAATTCAGGAGATCCATTCTTCACCGAGCTCTGGCCACCCAGGCATACACCGCACTGTGACTTTGGTCCAAGCCCGGTATTGGTGGCCAAACATGTCGGCTGATGTCACCGACACGTCAGCGCCTGTGAAATCTGCGCGCAACAAAACTCCCGTCAGCTCCCGGCAGGTCTGTTGGAGCCCCTCCCTGTGCCAAAGCGCCCCTGGTCACACTTCGCTGTAGATTTTATTACGGACTTACCTTCCTCCCGAGGTAATACTTGTATTTTCGTGGCTATAGACAGGTTCTCAAAGGCTTGCCGTCTGGTCCCACTACCCAAGCTCCCTTCGGCTCTGGAGACAGCAGAGGTGATATTCACACACATTATCCGCCTCTTCGGCATTACGGAAGATATTGTGTCTGATCGTGGTCCCCAATTTACCTCTAATGTCTGGAAGTCGTTTTTGTAAAATGCTGAACGTTACAGTAAGCCTCACATCCGGTACCACCCTCAATCTAATGGACAGACTGAGCGGCTGAACCAGGAGATCGGGAGGTGCCTGCGTTCCTACTGCAGTGATGCACAGAATGACTGGAGTGCGTTCCTTCCATGGGCTGAGTATGCACAAAATTCCCTGACCCACTCCTCCACTGGACTCACGCCCTTTCAGTGCATATTAGGTTATCAACCGCCTATGTTCCCCTGGTCGGGGAGCCTTCGGATGTGCCTGCTGTTGATGACTGGTTTCAGCGTGGCGCTAAGGTCTGGGAGGAGACCCACGTGCGGATACGGAGGGCAGTTAGGCGTCAGAAGATCTCCCAGCGGACCAGAGACGCCGGGCGGGACCTGTGTACCGTCCCAGGACAGCTTGTGTGGCTATCCACCAGGGATCTCCGGCTGAGGTCTAAGTGTAAGAAGTTGAACCCGCGCTACATAGGCCCCTTCAAGATACTGCGTCGTATCAACCCCGTGTCCTATCGACTGCAGCTGCCTCCGCATTACCGCATCAACCCCACATTTCCGCCTCGCTACTCAAGCCGGTTATCTCTTCCAGCGCGTCCCGTCTCCCCAGCTTCAGCCTCCCCCGCCTCTGGGCGTCGGCGGTAGCCCCGCCTACAGTGTTCAGGAATTGCTGGATTCTCGGCGACGAGGCGGGTTCTACAGTACTTGGTAGATTGGGAGGGGTATGGGGCAGAAGAGAGGAGTTGGGTCGGCGCTGATGACATCCTGGACCCCCCCCTCATTCGGGACTTTCACGCTGCCCACCCGGACCTTCCAGCGCCCAGGCCTCGAGGTCGCCCACGTCGCCCGGCCAGCCAGGGGCGTCAGGAGCCGCCCCCGAGGGGGGGATTCTGTAAGATCTGAGAGCAATACCACCGTTCGCCACCAGAGGTCTCACTCGCCAGAGTACTGACCAGCTGTTCGCAGTCAAAACTAATTAGAGTCGATATTTAAGTCCACCTTCCCGCCTCTCACTGCGGGCATTGCCAACTCTATTCGAGAGCATACCAAGCGTTTTCTCCGTGAAATTTCTAATTGTCTTCTGGTTTTCTGATCCTGTTCTGGTTTTGTCGCTTGCACCCGTCTAGCCCTCTGGTACCTCTGCCTGACCACGCCTTCGTCTCGGACCTGGCTGTGTGTGTGTGCCGTCCTACCCGATCTGTCGTCTCCCCTGGCATTACCTCTTGTGTGTGTTTTACTGAGAATAAAGAGAATACTGCTGGCACTCTGCATATGGATCCTCATTTACAGCCTGACCCCCAGGCGTTACGAAAGGTAGGTACAGATGGGGAATAGAGTGACAATAACTATTAACTGCATATAATCAGGCCAATATAATTCTTATTTAATATAAGACGTTCCTATTACAACTTGTGACATTACTGTTGCTATAGGTCACCCAGTTACAGTATATGATGATGTCATCACTTTACATTTACTGAGTTTGATATTGTGAATATATTCTACATATTTAAGCTTATCTTTGTAGTAGAAGGTTTTTGTACAGTGTACCTGTATAGTAGGAGGTTTTTGTACAGTGTATCTGTGTTTCCTGTCACTGTGGGCACCAGGGCACAGTAGTACAGAGCAGAGTCTGATACTGCAGCAGAGGAGATCAGCAGATCCACACGACTTTGCTCTTTGTCAATTTTTGCAGACATACCAGGAATCTCAGAGGTTTTGTTACGTTCACTTGGATAAATGAAAACTATAAACTCTGGTGTAGATGTGGGATACTGGCGATACCACTGAAGAGCATCATTCCCACCACTTGTACTGTAAGTGCAGGAGAGAGTAACAGGATCCCCCTCTGACACCTGCTTTACTGTCTCAAGTGGATCAATTTTCTGTGTT
>JAGXOD010000283.1:0-16302 GCA_020368025.1 Brachyhypopomus occidentalis | reverse complement strand
CACACATATCTTGTAAAACTGGAGTGTTTCTGCATGGTAGCATTTGACAGCCTATCATTATATGTCAATTCAACAATGCATTTGACTGGAATTCAAGTGATTACCACTTCTGATATCTAGCGCCAATGTCTTCACTTCATAATGACTCATTAAGGGCTGCTGAATGCATTCCCAAACACATATCTTGTAAATCTGGAGTGTTTCTGCATGGTAGCATTTGACGTCCTATCATGATATGTCAATTCAACACTTCATTTGACTGGAATTCAAGTGATTACAACTGCATCTGGCAACGCTCCCTTTTTCTATCTGTTTAATTACATCTGATACATCTACAAATATTTTGTGGACTTTGTGGACATATTTACGCATAACTCCGGCTACAACAACCCCACAAGCCATCGAAAAACATTCAAAGTTCATCTCAACCGAAGCTAAGTATCTTTAGTATTTCACCATGTCTGAGTCGCCTGTTGTTTGTGTGGAGTGTGGCATGTTTAGCTACTCTTCTTCCGTCAGTAGGGATAATTTTGTTTGTAACAAATGTAGATTAATTATTAGCATGACGGAGAAGATTTCGCTTTTAGAGGAGCGCATCCGGGCTTTAGAGAGTCCTAAAGAGTCGGTAGCACCTAGCGTAGCAGGCCCGGCTGCCACCACCGTAGCCATCGTAGCTAGCGAGTCCCCAGCTCCGGCATTAGAGCCCTCGCAGCGGGGCGAATGGGTGACGCCTCGGCGGCATAGCCGTGGGGCTGAGCACCGTTCCACTCAGATTCCCGTGTCAAACAGGTTTGCCCCACTCAGTAATACACCGACTGAGCGACCTGTTAAAAGAGCTCTGGTAATAGGAGATTCCCAGCTCCGACACGTGAATATAGCGACCCCCTTAGAGACACCAGCGGCCATAGTTAAGTGTATCCCGGGGCTAGAGCGCCTGACATTAGGGCTAATCTTAAGGTGCTGGCTAATCGTAAATATTCAAAGATAGTGGTACACGTCGGCACCAATGATGTGGGTTTGAGACAGTCCGAGATCACTAAGGGTAATGTTAAAGAGGTGTGTGAGTTAGCGGGGACTATGTCAGATGCCGTAATATGCTCTGGTCCCATTCCAATTCGGCGTGGCGCCGAAACCTACAGCAGGTTATTGGCGCTACACCGCTGGATGTCTAAATGGTGCTCAGAAAACAACGTGGGTTATATAGATAATTGGACGCGTTTTGAGGGCAGGCCTGGCCTTTTGAAGCGAGACGGCATTCACCCTTCTTGGGAGGGTGCTGCTCTCATTTCCCATAGCATATCTGCTAGGCTTACTAGTGGTAGTGTAGGACTTCTTAATGGGGATTGACAAACCAGAGCCGAGGCCAGGCAGCAGACACAAAGGCTAAACCGTCTGTCTGCTAGCTGCAAAGAGACGTCACCTAGGTCACACTGGATTGAGACTGTGTCAGTTCCTCGAGTACCAAAAAATAACTCTCGCAAAGTTAGTAGACAAAATTTAATCAATGTTAAATTGGATTATGCTCCCTTGGAGAGTAGTTTAAATCTGAAACTAGGACTGCTAAATATTAGATCCCTGTCATCTAAAGCATTGCTGGTTAATGAAATGATTACCGATCATAATCTATGCATGCTCTGCTTGACGGAAACCTGGACCCGGCCAGATGATTATATGGCCCTAAATGAAGCCTCTCCCTCTGGCTATAGATATGTTCATAACCCCCGTCCAAATGGTCGAGGAGGTGGTGTCGCCACAATATATGACTCTGATATAGACATTTCTCAAAAATTCGGCTTTAAATTTAATTCTTTTGAACATCTCATCCTCACTGTTTCAAATGTATCAAATCTGACAACCAACAAGGCGTCACAGTCGTTTATGTTAATTACTATTTACCGCCCCCTGGTTCTTACTCTGAGTTCTTGCAGGAGTTCTCAGACTTCCTGTCTCATGTAGTGCTATCAGCCGATAAGGTGATCATAGTTGGTGATTTTAACATCCATTTTGAGAATCTTTGTGACGCTTTAAGCAAAAATTTTCAAGAAATTCTTGATTCAATGGGTATCACTCAGAATGTGGTGGGTCCTACGCATAATTGTAGTCATACTTTAGACCTGGTTTTATCATTTGGTATTAACATATCCAGCTTAGCAATTTTACCTCAGAGCGAGGCCGTTTCAGACCACAGCCTCATAACGTACAAGTTATGCTTGACTGACGGTATTCATCAGCCGCCCGCTACCGAATGAAACGAACTATAGCACCTAGTACCATAGCCGCACTCACTGACATTTTACCTGGTTTGACAGAAATTGATACACCTGTAGCTCCGGAAGGACTAGAGCATTTTACCGAGCACGTTGAGACTTCTCTTCGTACAGCATTAGACAAGGTTGCACCATTACACTATAAGAGAGCCTCTGAGAGAAGAATAGCGCCATGGTATAACGAGCACACGCGTAGTCTCAAACGAGCCGCGAGGATCCTGGAGCGTAAATGGCGAAATTCAAAGTTAGAAGTGTTTAGACTATCATGGAAAAGCAGCCTTAGTGAATATAAGCATGCCCTCCATACGGCAAAATCCTCATACTTATCAGCTTTAATAGAAAAACATAAAAACAATTCTGCACTCCTATTTAAAACTGTTTCCAGTCTAACAAGGAGCCATGATCAAATCAATCCACTAATCCCACTAGAGTGTAGCAGTAATAATTTTATGAAATTCTTTAATGATAAGATTGATAAAATTAGGGAAAAAATTGGTTGTGCTATCTCAGAGCCTGTCAACATGCCTATGCACCTTGACAGCTGTCTGGTCAGCTCTGATGCCCTGTTAGAGTCCTTCTCCCCAATTGGTCGTGAGGAGCTTATTTCATTGGTGGAATCTGCCAAGCCCTCCACATGCATACTAGATGCAGTACCAACCCATTTACTTAAAGAATTACTGCATAGCAATATAGAACCTTTGCTCACTATAATAAACTGCTCTCTGAGCCTGGGCTATATTCCCAGTTCATTTAAACTTGCAGTTATCAAGCCGCTAATTAAAAAACCTGGTCTTAACCCCCAGGAAATGTCCAACTATAGGCCTATCTCTAATTTGTCATTCATATCCAAAATTTTAGAGAAAGTAGTTTCTTCACAACTCTCCTCCTTCCTACAGACAGAACATGTCTTAGAATTATTTCAGTCTGGATTTAGACCCCACCACAGCACTGAAACTGCGCTGACTAAAGTAGTAAATGATCTCTTGATATCCTCTGATAAAGGAAACATTTCTTTTCTCATACTGCTAGACCTCAGTGCGGCTTTTGACACCATTGATCATAATATTCTACTTAATAGGCTGGAGACACTCATTGGTATAAGAGGTCAAGCACTCTCCTGGTTCAGGTCCTACCTGACAGATCGTTACCAATTTGTACTAGTAAACAACGAGTGCTCAGAGCGTTCTAAGGTAAAATATGGTGTCCCACAAGGATCTGTACTGGGCCCCATATTATTTACATTATATATGCTTCCACTGGGCACTATCATCCGTAGGCATGGTATTAGTTTCCATTGCTACGCAGATGATACTCAGTTGTATATATCTTCCAATCCGGATGATATCACCACTACTCTCAAGATTGAGAGCTGCGTCCAGGACATTAAAAACTGGATGGCGTTTAATTTTCTTCAACTAAATTCTGATAAGACTGAGGTGCTGATTCTTGGGCCTAAAGCTGCTAGAAGCAGCTGGGCTGATATTCCCCTTACCTAGATGGGTTTTCAGTAACACCCAAGTCTACCGCAAAAAGCTTAGGTGTCACTATTGATTCGGATCTTTCATTTGACACACATATATGCAATGTCACTAAGGCTGCCTTTTTCCATTTACGTAATATCGCCAAGCTGAGACACTTACTTTCATTAGCTGATGCAGAGAAGCTGGTCCATGCTTTTGTCTCGTCAAGATTGGACTACTGTAATGGTCTTCTAATTGGATGCTCTAAACAGTCCATAAAGAAGCTACAACTTGTACAAAATGCTGCAGCTAGAGTCCTAACTAAGGCTAGAAAATTCGATCATATTAGTCCCACTCTCGCGGCATTACATTGGCTTCCGATTAAACATCGAATTGAATTTAAAATTCTTCTCTTAACCTATAAGGCGTTAAATGGTCTTGCCCCACAATATCTGAGTGAACTCATTGCTTACTACAACCCATCTCGCCCTTTACGCTCCCAAAATGCTGGATTTCTCTTAGTTCCAAAAATTTGTAAGACTACAGCCGGAGGCAGAGCTTTCTCCTTTAAAGCCCCTCAATTATGGAATAGCCTTCCAGCTCCAATCCGAGATTCTGACACAGTTCCAATCTTTAAATCTAGACTTAAGACTCACCTATATAATCAAGCCTTCAGTTAAATATTCCCCTAGTAAGGTGCGGGGCTCAGGGGCTCCCAGGCGTTGAGATTTCTGGTAATCTGAGATGTTGATGCTGTCATCCAGCTGTGTCATGGCATCACTCTAGTTGTGACTGACTTGACTGGAAAGCAATGTCTCAGTGAGCCCTCATGACTGTGGTCACCTCTGGACCCCTCCCTTTAGTTAAGCTGCTATAGATTTGTTGTTCAAAACATTCACTTAGATTGTCATCCTCCCAAATCTCCAGTAAGATCCACATCAGATATCTTATGATCTTGTGTTGTTCCTCCTCCTCCCAAGTGGTCATATTGGTCTTGAGAAAATCATTTCTTGTTGGGGGTATAGCTCAGTGGTAGAGCATTTGACTGCAGATCAAGAGGTCCCCAGTTCAACTCTGGGTGCCCCCTAGTGGTGTCTCAAAAGGGTGCCTTTCCCCTATATGGTGTGTTGCTATGCAAATTGAGCCTTTTAAATATTTATAGTATGACCTTATGAAGCAGTCCAATTAATTCCAGTCAGATTTCTAGGGCCAATGTCTTCACTCCATAATGACTCAATAAGGGTTCCTGAATGCATTCCCAAACACATATCTTGTAAAACTGGAGTGTTTCTGCATGGTAGCATTTGACATCCTATCATTATATGTCAATTCAACAATGCATTTGACTGGAATTCAAGTGATTACCACTTCTGATATCTAGCGCCAATGTCTTCACTTCATAATGACTCATTAAGGGCTGCTGAATGCATTCCCAAACACATATCTTGTAAATCTGGAGTATTTCTGCATGATAGCATTTGACATCCTATCATTATATGTCAATTCAACAATGCATTTGACTGGAATTCAAGTGATTACCACTTCAAATGTCTAGTGCCAATGTCTTCACTCCATAATGACTCATTAAGGGCTGCTGAATGCATTCCCAAACACATATCTTGTAAAACTGGAGTGTTTCTGCATGGTAGCATTTGACGTCCTATCATGATATGTCAATTCAACACTTCATTTGACTGGAATTCAAGTGATTACAACTGCATCTGGCAACGCTCCCTCATTGCAATCTTGAGAGACCTTCTGGCTGCTTGCTATTTCAACATGCACATTACATTTTGCTCATAGAGTGCAAACCTTGAAAAAAGCCCAAAATATGTCATATGTCTTGTGCCATTTCATAAGATTATCAAGCAGTCAACTCTCAGAAAGTGCCAGTGTGTTCATAAATTGACTCCTGAAAACAGCACTTGATCAAGATCTATGTAATTGGTCAAGCAATTTCACTGTTGTTCAAAACATTCACTTAGATTGTCATCCTCCCAAATCTCCAGTAAGATCCACATCAGATATCTTATGATCTTGTGTTGTTCCTCCTCAAGTGGTCATATTGGTCTTGAGAAAATCATTTCTTGTTGGGGGTATAGCTCAGTGGTAGAGCATTTGACTGCAGATCAAGAGGTCCCCAGTTCAACTCTGGGTGCCCCCTAGTGGTGTCTCAAAAGGGTGCCTTTCCCCTATATGGTGTGTTGCTATGCAAATTGAGCCTTTTAAATATTTATAGTATGACCTTATGAAGCAGTCCAATTAATTCCAGTCAGATTTCTAGGGCCAATGTCTTCACTCCATAATGACTCAATAAGGGTTCCTGAATGCATTCCCACACACATATCTTGTAAAACTGTAGTGTTTCTGCATGGTAGCATTTGACAGCCTATCATTATATGTCAATTCAACAATGCATTTGACTGGAATTCAAGTGATTACCACTTCTGATATCTAGCGCCAATGTCTTCACTTCATAATGAATCATTAAGAGCTGCTGAATGCATTCCCATTATGTAAATCTGGGTGTTTCTGCACATTTGACCAATCATTATATGTCAATTCAAAATGCTTTGATATCTAGTCTTCACTTCATAATGACCATTCCCAATGTCTTCACTTAGCCATAATGATTTGACTGGATTAAAATGTCTAGTGCTGTCTTCACTCCAAATGCTCATTAAGGGCTGCTGAATGCATTCCCAAACACATATCTTGTAAAACTGGAGTGTTTCTGCATGGTAGCATTTGACGTCCTATCATGATATGTCAATTCAACACTTCATTTGACTGGAATTCAAGTGATTACAACTGCATCTGGCAACGCTCCCTCATTGCAATCTTGAGAGACCTTCTGGCTGCTTGCTATTTCAACATGCACATTACATTTTGCTCATAGAGTGCAAACCTTGAAAAAAGCCCAAAATATGTCATATGTCTTGTGCCATTTCATAAGATTATCAAGCAGTCAACTCTCAGAAAGTGCCAGTATGTTCATAAATTGACTCCTGAAAACAGCACTTGATCAAGATCTATGTCATTGGTCAAGCATTTTCACTGTTGTTCAAAACATTCACTTAGATTGTCATCCTCCCAAATCTCCAGTAAGATCCACATCAGATATCTTATGATCTTGTGTTGTTCCTCCTCAAGTGGTCATATTGGTCTTGAGAAAATCATTTCTTGTTGGGGGTATAGCTCAGTGGTAGAGCATTTGACTGCAGATCAAGAGGTCCCCAGTTCAACTCTGGGTGCCCCCTAGTGGTGTCTCAAAAGGTTGTCTTTCCCCTATATGGTGTGTTGCTATGCAAATTGAGCCTTTTAAATATTTATAGTATGACCTTATGAAGCAGTCCAATTAATTCCAGTCAGATTTCTATCATTATATGTCAATTCAATGTTTGACTTCTTCACTTCATAATGACTCATTAAGGGCTGCTGAATGCATTCCCACACACATATCTTGTAAAACTGGAGTGTTTCTGCATGGTAGCATTTGACATCCTATCATTATATGTCAATTCAACAATGCATTTGACTGGAATTCAAGTGATTACCACTTCTGATATCTAGCGCCAATGTCTTCACTTCATAATGACTCATTAAGGGCTGCTGAATGCATTCCCAAACACATATCTTGTAAATCTGGATTTTCTGCATGATAGCATTTGACATCCTATCATTATATGTCAATTCAACAATGCATTTGACTGGAAGTCAAGTGATTACCACTTCAAATGTCTAGTGCCAATGTCTTCACTCCATAATGACTCATTAAGGGCTGCTGAATGCATTCCCAAACACATATCTTGTAAAACTGGAGTGTTTCTGCATGGTAGCATTTGACGTCCTATCATGATATGTCAATTCAACACTTCATTTGACTGGAATTCAAGTGATTACAACTGCATCTGGCAACGCTCCCTCATTGCAATCTTGAGAGACCTTCTGGCTGCTTGCTATTTCAACATGCACATTACATTTTGCTCATAGAGTGCAAACCTTGAAAAAGCCGAAAATATGTCATATGTCTTGTGCCATTTCATAAGATTATCAAGCAGTCAACTCTCAGAAAGTGCCAGTGTGTTCATAAATTGACTCCTGAAAACAGCACTTGATCAAGATCTATGTAATTGGTCAAGCAATTTCACTGTTGTTCAAAACATTCACTTAGATTGTCATCCTCCCACATCTCCAGTAAGATCCACATCAGATATCTTATGATCTTGTGTTGTTCCTCCTCAAGTGGTCATATTGGTCTTGAGAAAATCATTTCTTGTTGGGGGTATAGCTCAGTGGTAGAGCATTTGACTGCAGATCAAGAGGTCCCCAGTTCAACTCTGGGTGCCCCCTAGTGGTGTCTCAAAAGGTTGTCTTTCCCCTATATGGTGTGTTGCTATGCAAATTGAGCCTTTTAAATATTTATAGTATGACCTTATGAAGCAGTCCAATTAATTCCAGTCAGATTTCTAGCGCCAATGTCTTCACTCCATAATGACTCAATAAGGGTTCCTGAATGCATTCCCAAACACATATCTTGTAAAACTGGAGTGTTTCTGCATGGTAGCATTTGACATCCTATCATTATATGTCAATTCAACAATGCATTTGACTGGAATTCAAGTGATTACCACTTCTGATATCTAGCGCCAATGTCTTCACTTCATAATGACTCATTAAGGGCTGCTGAATGCATTTCCAAACACATATCTTATATGTCAAAACAATGCTTTGACTGGAAGTCAAGTGATTTCTGCATGGTAGCATTTGACTCATTAAGGGCTGCTGAATGCATTCCCAAACACATATCAAAACTGATATGTCAATTCAACACGTCCTATCATGCTATGTCAATTCAACACTTCATTTGACTGGAATTCAAGTGATTACAACTGCATCTGGCAACGCTCCCTCATTGCAATCTTGAGAGACCTTCTGGCTGCTTGCTATTTCAACATGCACATTACATTTTGCTCATAGAGTGCAAACCTTGAAAAAGCCCCAAAATATGTCATATGTCTTGTGCCATTTCATAAGATTATCAAGCAGTCAACTCTCAGAAAGTGCCAGTATGTTCATAAATTGACTCCTGAAAACAGCACTTGATCAAGATCTAGGTCATTGGTCAAGCATTTTCACTGTTGTTCAAAACATTCACTTAGATTGTCATCCTCCAAAATCCAGTAAGATCCACATCAGATATCTTATGATCTTGTGTTGTTCCTCCTCAAGTGGTCATATTGGTCTTGAGAAAATCATTTCTTGTTGGGGGTATAGCTCAGTGGTAGAGCATTTGACTGCAGATCAAGAGGTCCCCAGTTCAACTCTGGGTGCCCCCTAGTGGTGTCTCAAAAGGTTGTCTTTCCCCTATATGGTGTGTTGCTATGCAAATTGAGCCTTTTAAATATTTATAGTATGACCTTATGAAGCAGTCCAATTAATTCCAGTCAGATTTCTAGCGCCAATGTCTTCACTCCATAATGACTCAATAAGGGTTGCTGAATGCATTCCCAAACACATATCTTGTAAAACTGGAGTGTTTCTGCATGGTAGCATTTGACATCCTATCATTATATGTCAATTCAACAATGCATTTGACTGGAATTCAAGTGATTACCACTTCTGATATCTAGCGCCAATGTCTTCACTTCATAATGACTCATTAAGGGCTGCTGAATGCATTCCCAAACACATATCTTGTAAATCTGGAGTATTTCTGCATGATAGCATTTGACGTCCTATCATTATATGTCAATTCAACAATGCATTTGACTGGAAGTCAAGTGATTACCACTTCAAATGTCTAGTGCCAATGTCTTCACTCCATAATGACTCATTAAGGGCTGCTGAATGCATTCCCAAACACATATCTTGTAAAACTGGAGTGTTTCTGCATGGTAGCATTTGACGTCCTATCATGATATGTCAATTCAACACTTCATTTGACTGGAATTCAAGTGATTACAACTGCATCTGGCAACGCTCCCTCATTGCAATCTTGAGAGACCTTCTGGCTGCTTGCTATTTCAACATGCACATTACATTTTGCTCATAGAGTGCAAACCTTGAAAAAGCCGAAAATATGTCATATGTCTTGTGCCATTTCATAAGATTATCAAGCAGTCAACTCTCAGAAAGTGCCAGTGTGTTCATAAATTGACTCCTGAAAACAGCACTTGATCAAGATCTAGGTCATTGGTCAAGCATTTTCACTGTTGTTCAAAACATTCACTTAGATTGTCATCCTCCCACATCTCCAGTAAGATCCACATCAGATATCTTATGATCTTGTGTTGTTCCTCCTCAAGTGGTCATATTGGTCTTGAGAAAATCATTTCTTGTTGGGGGTATAGCTCAGTGGTAGAGCATTTGACTGCAGATCAAGAGGTCCCCAGTTCAACTCTGGGTGCCCCCTAGTGGTGTCTCAAAAGGGTTGCCTTTCCCCTATATGGTGTGTTGCTATGCAAATTGAGCCTTTTAAATATTTATAGTATGACCTTATGAAGCAGTCCAATTAATTCCAGTCAGATTTCTAGGGCCAATGTCTTCACTCCATAATGACTCAATAAGGGTTCCTGAATGCATTCCCAAACACATATCTTGTAAAACTGGAGTGTTTCTGCATGGTAGCATTTGACATCCTATCATTATATGTCAATTCAACAATGCATTTGACTGGAATTCAAGTGATTACCACTTCTGATATCTAGCGCCAATGTCTTCACTTCATAATGACTCATTAAGGGCTGCTGAATGCATTCCCAAACACATATCTTGTAAAACTGGAGTGTTTCTGCATGATAGCATTTGACATCCTTATGAATTCAACAATTTCTGCATTTGACTGCAATATGTCAATTCAACAATGCATTTGACTGGAATTCAAGTGATTACCACTTCTGATATCTAGCGCCAATGTCTTCACTTCATAATGACTCATTAAGGGCTGCTGAATGCATTCCCAAACACATATCTTGTAAATCTGGAGTATTTCTGCATGATAGCATTTGACATCCTATCATTATATGTCAATTCAACAATGCATTTGACTGGAATTCAAGTGATTACCACTTCAAATGTCTAGCGCCAATGTCTTCACTTCATAATGACTCATTAAGGGCTGCTGAATGCATTCCCAAACACATATCTTGTAAAACTGGAGTGTTTCTGCATGGTAGCATTTGACGTCCTATCATGATATGTCAATTCAACACTTCATTTGACTGGAATTCAAGTGATTACAACTGCATCTGGCAACGCTCCCTCATTGCAATCTTGAGAGACCTTCTGGCTGCTTGCTATTTCAACATGCACATTACATTTTGCTCATAGAGTGCAAACCTTGAAAAAAGCCCAAAATATGTCATATGTCTTGTGCCATTTCATAAGATTATCAAGCAGTCAACTCTCAGAAAGTGCCAGTATGTTCATAAATTGACTCCTGAAAACAGCACTTGATCAAGATCTAGGTCATTGGTCAAGCATTTTCACTCTTGTTCAAAAAATTCACTTAGATTGTCATCCTCCCACATCTCCAGTAAGATCCACATCAGATATCTTATGATCTTGTGTTGTTCCTCCTCAAGTGGTCATATTGGTCTTGAGAAAATCATTTCTTGTTGGGGGTATAGCTCAGTGGTAGAGCATTTGACTGCAGATCAAGAGGTCCCCAGTTCAACTCTGGGTGCCCCCCCTAGTGGTGTCTCAAAAGGTTGCCTTTCCCTTACATGGTGTGTTGCTATTCAAATTGAGCCTTTTAAATATTTATAGTATGACCTTATGAAGCAGTCCAATTAATTCCAGTCAGATTTCTAGGGCCAATGTCTTCACTCCATAATGACTCAATAAGGGTTCCTGAATGCATTCCCAAACACATATCTTGTAAAACTGGAGTGTTTCTGCATGGTAGCATTTGACATCCTATCATTATATGTCAATTCAACAATGCATTTGACTGGAATTCAAGTGATTACCACTTCTGATATCTAGCGCCAATGTCTTCACTTCATAATGACTCATTAAGGGCTGCTGAATGCATTCCCAAACACATATCTTGTAAATCTGGAGTATTTCTGCATGATAGCATTTGACATCCTATCATTATATGTCAATTCAACAATGCATTTGACTGGAAGTCAAGTGATTACCACTTCAAATGTCTAGTGCCAATGTCTTCACTCCATAATGACTCATTAAGGGCTGCTGAATGCATTCCCAAACACATATCTTGTAAAACTGGAGTGTTTCTGCATGGTAGCATTTGACGTCCTATCATGATATGTCAATTCAACACTTCATTTGACTGGAATTCAAGTGATTACAACTGCATCTGGCAACGCTCCCTCATTGCAATCTTGAGAGACCTTCTGGCTGCTTGCTATTTCAACATGCACATTACATTTTGCTCATAGAGTGCAAACCTTGAAAAAGCCCAAAATATGTCATATGTCTTGTGCCATTTCATAAGATTATCAAGCAGTCAACTCTCAGAAAGTGCCAGTATGTTCATAAATTGACTCCTGAAAACAGCACTTGATCAAGATCTATGTAATTGGTCAAGCATTTTCACTGTTGTTCAAAACATTCACTTAGATTGTCATCCTCCCAATCTCCAGTAAGATCCACATCAGATATCTTATGATCTTGTGTTGTTCCTCCTCAAGTGGTCATATTGGTCTTGAGAAAATCATTTCTTGTTGGGGGTATAGCTCAGTGGTAGAGCATTTGACTGCAGATCAAGAGGTCCCCAGTTCAACTCTGGGTGCCCCCTAGTGGTGTCTCAAAAGGGTGCCTTTCCCCTATATGGTGTGTTGCTATGCAAATTGAGCCTTTTAAATATTTATAGTATGACCTTATGAAGCAGTCCAATTAATTCCAGTCAGATTTCTAGCGCCAATGTCTTCACTCCATAATGACTCAATAAGGGTTGCTGAATGCATTCCCAAACACATATCTTGTAAAACTGGAGTGTTTCTGCATGGTAGCATTTGACATCCTATCATTATATGTCAATTCAACACTATTTCTGCATGATAGCATTTGACATCCTATCATTATATGTCAATTCAACAATGCATTTGACTGGAATTCAAGTGATTACCACTTCTGATATCTAGCGCCAATGTCTTCACTTCATAATGACTCATTAAGGGCTGCTGAATGCATTCCCACACACATATCTTGTAAAACTGGAGTGTTTCTGCATGGTAGCATTTGACAGCCTATCATTATATGTCAATTCAACAATGCATTTGACTGGAATTCAAGTGATTACAACTGCATCTGGCAACGCTCCCTCATTGCAATCTTGAGAGACCTTCTGGCTGCTTGCTATTTCAACATGCACATTACATTTTGCTCATAGAGTGCAAACCTTGAAAAAGCCCAAAATATGTCATATGTCTTGTGCCATTTCATAAGATTATCAAGCAGTCAACTCTCAGAAAGTGCCAGTATGTTCATAAATTGACTCCTGAAAACAGCACTTGATCAAGATCTAGGTCATTGGTCAAGCATTTTCACTGTTGTTCAAAACATTCACTTAGATTGTCATCCTCCAAAATCTCCAGTAAGATCCACATCAGATATCTTATGATCTTGTGTTGTTCCTCCTCAAGATATTGGTCTTGAGAAAATCATTTCTTGTTGGGGGTATAGCTCAGTGGTAGAGCATTTGACTGCAGATCAAGAGGTCCCCAGTTCAACTCTGGGTGCCCCCTAGTGGTGTCTCAAAAAAGGTGCCTATATGGTGTGTTGCTATGCAAATTGAGCCTTTTAAATATTTATAGTATGATCTAAGCAGTCCAATTAATTCCAATTTCTAGGTCTTCACTTCATAATGACTCATTAAGACATCCTATCATTATATGGCTGCTGAATGCATTCCCACACACATATCTTGTAAAACTGGAGTGTTTCTGCATGATAGCATTTGACATCCTATCATTATATGTCAATTCAACAATGCATTTGACTGGAATTCAAGTGATTACCACTTCAGATAGCTAGTGCCAATGTCTTCACTCCATAATGACTCATTAAGGGCTGCTGAATGCATTCCCAAACACATATCTTGTAAATCTGGAGTATTTCTGCATGATAGCATTTGACGTCCTATCATTATATGTCAATTCAACAATGCATTTGACTGGAATTCAAGTGATTACAACTGCATCTGGCAACGCTCCCTCATTGCAATCTTGAGAGACCTTCTGGCTGCTTGCTATTTCAACATGCACATTACATTTTGCTCATAGAGTGCAAACCTTGAAAAAAGCCCAAAATATGTCATATGTCTTGTGCCATTTCATAAGATTATCAAGCAGTCAACTCTCAGAAAGTGCCAGTATGTTCATAAATTGACTCCTGAAAACAGCACTTGATCAAGATCTATGTCATTGGTCAAGCATTTTCACTGTTGTTCAAAACATTCACTTAGATTGTCATCCTCCCAAATCTCCAGTAAGATCCACATCAGATATCTTATGATCTTGTGTTGTTCCTCCTCAAGTGGTCATATTGGTCTTGAGAAAATCATTTCTTGTTGGGGGTATAGCTCAGTGGTAGAGCATTTGACTGCAGATCAAGAGGTCCCCAGTTCAACTCTGGGTGCCCCCTAGTGGTGTCTCAAAAGGTTGTCTTTCCCTATATGGTGTGTTGCTATGCAAATTGAGCCTTTTAAATATTTATAGTATGACCTTATGAAGCAGTCCAATTAATTCCAGTCAGATTTCTAGCGCCAATGTCTTCACTCCATAATGACTCAATAAGGGTTCCTGAATGCATTCCCAAACACATATCTTGTAAAACTGGAGTGTTTCTGCATGGTAGCATTTGACATCCTATCATTATATGTCAATTCAACAATGCATTTGACTGGAATTCAAGTGATTACCACTTCTGATATCTAGCGCCAATGTCTTCACTTCATAATGACTCATTAAGGGCTGCTGAATGCATTCCCAAACACATATCTTGTAAATTTGACTGGAGTATTTCTGCATGATAGCATTTGACATCCTATCATTATATGTCAATTCAACAATGCATTTGACTGGAAGTCAAGTGATTACCACTTCAAATGTCTAGTGCCAATGTCTTCACTCCATAATGACTCATTAAGGGCTGCTGAATGCATTCCCAAACACATATCTTGTAAAACTGGAGTGTTTCTGCATGGTAGCATTTGACGTCCTATCATGATATGTCAATTCAACACTTCATTTGACTGGAATTCAAGTGATTACAACTGCATCTGGCAACGCTCCCTCATTGCAATCTTGAGAGACCTTCTGGCTGCTTGCTATTTCAACATGCACATTACATTTTGCTCATAGAGTGCAAACCTTGAAAAAGCCGAAAATATGTCATATGTCTTGTGCCATTTCATAAGATTATCAAGCAGTCAACTCTCAGAAAGTGCCAGTGTGTTCATAAATTGACTCCTGAAAACAGCACTTGATCAAGATCTATGTAATTGGTCAAGCAATTTCACTGTTGTTCAAAACATTCACTTAGATTGTCATCCTCCCACATCTCCAGTAAGATCCACATCAGATATCTTATGATCTTGTGTATAGTTTCATAGGGTGCATTCCCAAAATTCTTCAAACTATTTGTTGGAATGTGATTTAAGCTCTCAATCTCATTCAACATTAAGACTGGTTATATTCAACTGCACTTAAGCTCTATCAACTTGAATAGGCTCATATTCAATGCTTCATTTCTCAAGAGTGCAAACTTAGAAACATATGTCATAATTCTCCATTCACAGATTAAACAGTCAATTCAGAATCATGTTTCAAAATTTCCTAAAACCCACTATCATTAGTCATTTCAAATTTACTGTTGTTCCTCCTAATGTCATATTAGAAATCACTAGTATCTTAGAGTCTTGTTTTTTCGTCTGGTCATGTGAATTTGTTGAGTAAGCCGTAAGTTTTAGTCAAGGTCTTAATTGTCCTCCTATAGTTTTCCATGGTTCTATAAATTACTATATATTTAATGACCTAAAGATCACTATATGTCTAGCTGCTTACTATATGCAATAATATGATTAAAAATTTGAAATAGATTCTCTATATTTACATCCATATTTTACAATGATTACAATTCTGATACATTTTCTATAAGTTTACTTCTAATCATTAATCATATGCATTCATTGTAATTGAATCTATCTAATGTCATCACATCATTATAGTAATTCAAATCTTTATAATTTCCTTATAGCTAATGTCTTAATCATTCAAGTTACTAGCAATTATCTAAATTGATTTCTCATAGCATTAACTGTTAATGCATCAATGTTATGATTTTTCATGTACTTAAGCTATGATGTCAATACTCATTACTGGATTCAAACTTAAATCATTTTGATTCTCTTGTATTAGCAACATTTGCTCATTGAAAGACTTGCTCTCTTACTTGCATTCTTTTCAACAGTGCAACTTAAAAGTCCTATGTCATACTTGAATTCAAAATATCACATAATCTGAGTCATAGTTTCAAATATCAGAAAGTCGTAGTTCATATATTGAAAGATTCATCAATCTATGATTGTCAGTTCCTCAATT
>JAGXOD010000282.1:0-28357 GCA_020368025.1 Brachyhypopomus occidentalis | reverse complement strand
AAACATCTGAATAAATCGGCAATTTCAAAAACACACTGGAACGTTTCTTTCTTTGCTGACTTAATGAGCAGGAGCTGGTGGGATCAGCAAGGATCAAGGGTTTTCAGGTTCCTCCACAAAAGCAGCAACTCTGCTGGCACAGCCTTGACGCCTGAGCCTGGAAGTCCAGTGCACTATTCATCAAACCGCAGGGCCCAGATGAGACAAAGTTTTGATAGTTGAGCTTCAATTCATATGCAAGCAATTCTTTCCACAGAGTTAAGGTACTGCTAGGATTTGAACCCAGGACTTCCTGCTTACTAGGGAAAAACTATGACAAGTTTCTTTGTCTATGATGACGTTCCTTTCTTTGCTGATGGAATGGGAAGGAGGAACAGCTCTTACTAATTCTTAGAAAAAATATGCCAATAGAGACCTATAAAACGTTAAAAGGGTGGGATGACTTTTACAAATATTTTGGAAAACAAAACGGTACCCATCCACTGTTTGTTACTGACATGCACTTGTAAATATTTGCAAGGCACCCATGGAACTGACAGGTGCTTTCAACTTACTCCAGACATGTACAACATGTTCCACATTCTTCATCAAACACATTGTTTACACAATGGTTTCTGTTCAACAAATGGCATGATGGCCAAGTGGTAAGGAGTGGGTCTCGTAACCGAAGAGCACGGGTTTAATCCCCGTTCGTGCCTTTAAATGGCTGTTTGAAGGGAATGCCACAACACATAGTCAGTGAAGGTAACTTTGTGGATTGATGTGCTCATCTTGTTTCAAGTATTTCTGCACAGAACTTAAAATATCCTCAGTATAAATGTAGCATTATACTGAGGATATATATATACAACATTATATACATATATATACAACATTATATATCCTCAGTATAAATGTTAGCAACAAGCACAAATACACCATCAACCTTGATACCAGTTACGCAACCTAACTGTTATATGTCTGATTTCCAAGAAGTTGACATGATAACACTAATTGATGTGATTTCATCACTAAAATCTTCTACTTGTGAACTGGACCCTTTACCAACATACTTTTTCAAACAGGTTCTGAGCTCATTATCTAATGATGTTCTAATGATTGTTAATCAGTCTCTCCAACTGGGACATTTCCCTAATATTCTTAAAACTGCAGTGGTTAAACCACTACTAAAGAATAGAAATCTTGATCCAACAATTCTCAATAATTATCGACCTATATCTAACCTTCCTTTTCTTAGCAAAATCATTGAAAGAGTTGTGTCAACCCAGTTGAATGATTATGTTAAAATAAACCAAATAAATGACACTTTTCAGTCTGGTTTCAGAGCTCTCCACAGCACTGAAACAACACTAGTTAAGGTAGTAAATGACCTGAGATTGAATAAAGATGCAGGTAAACTCTCAGTCCTTTTTCTGCTAGATTTAAGTGCCGCTTTTGATACTGTTGATCATGAAATACTTCTTGATCGACTACAGAGCTGGGTAGGCCTTAGTGGCTTAGTTTTAGAATGGTTTAGATCGTATCTAACTGGGCGCGAGTACTATGTTGCATTAGGTACTTCTTCCTCCACACATCAAAAAATAACTTGTGGGGTACCCCAAGGATCAATTCTTGGGCCTTTACTGTTCAACCTATATATGCTTCCATTACCACATATCATTAACAAACATGGCATTAGTTATCATCAATATGCGGATGACACTCAACTTTACATTTCTCTAGAACCTAAAGCCCTAAAATCAATTAGCTCACTGTTTGAGTGCATAGGTGATATACAGACATGGATGTCTGACAATTTTCTGCAATTAAATAAAGAGAAGACAGAGGTTCTTGTTCTTGGTAGTGACTCACAAAGGGAAGATGTTCAGACCTATTTAAATCAAATTAATCTGAAAGCCAAACAATATGTTAAGAACTTGGGCGTCACTTTTGATAATGAGCTAAGCTTTAAATCACACATCATGACCACATGCAAGACAGCTTATTTTCACCTCCGAAACATCGCTAAGGTCCGAGATATGCTCTCTCCTGCTGATAGTGAAAAACTTGTCCATGCATTTATCACATCAAGGCTTGATTATTGTAACGCTGTCTTATCTGCTCTCCCAAAGAGCTCGATTTCTCAGCTACAGCGAGTTCAGAATGCTGCTGCAAGGGTCCTGACCCGCACGAGAAAGAGGGATCATATTACACCTGCGCTCCACTCACTGCACTGGCTACCTGTCAACTTTAGAATAGATTTTAAGGTTCTGGTGATGGTTTTTAAATGTCTTCATGGTCTTGCTCCTCTTTACCTCAGTGAAATGATAGTTAGATATGTTCCAGTCAGGTCTCTCAGGTCGTCAAACAGTAATCTACTGGTGATTCCTAAAAGCCGATTAAAGATTGGTGAGGGTGCCTTCAGCCGTTATGGCCCAAAACTCTGGAACTCTCTTCCTGAGGAGCTCAGAGACATTTCATCCCTGCATAGCTTCAAGAGGGGTCTTAAAACCTTCCTGTTTAAATCTGCTTTTAGTTAAGCTATGTATGTTGTACCAGGTTTCCATTTTATTTCCATTCCATTTTATATATCATTTTATTTAGTTACATTTTATGTTTGTTTTAATTATTTTAATAGTTCTATTTATTATCTTAAGAATTTGTCGTTTTATTACCTTTATTTTATTACCTGTTATTACATGCTTGTTTATTTTGTTTATTTTGTTTATTTTACTTCATTTAATTTTATTTATTTTTTATTATTTCTTTTAATCTCTGCTTCATTTTAATGTTTTGATTTATTTAATCTGTAAAGCACTTTGAGTTGCATGTATGCATGAAAGGTGCTATACAAATAAAGATTATTATTATTATTATTATTAAAAGACTGTTGTGCAACTTAATAGTGGCAGATCCAGACATAATTGGTCTATTGATGAAAAGCTGAATGGTCTTTTTCACACAGCTTAATATAAACCTTTTCAACTGCAGTACTGAAAGAAATTGTTTAATTCCAAAATACATTCATAACTGCATATTTTTCTGTTTTCATGTATGTATTGGCTTTATTTATCAATGTTATCATATGTCAATGCTGTATGATCAAGACCTCCTTTATAAAACTATATGTTGGCAAGCTTTGAGGGATGGTGATAGTTTTGGTTATTGAAGTTTTAAAGTATGTGATATGATCTACACATACTAGAATATTAGCCTACTGGCCAATAGCTGGCTATTTACACTACATTTATTAAACTATCAGGCTTGCAAACAACAACTTGATTTTTTAGATTAGACATTCCAAACGCACCCCAATGCCCAGAAGACATAATAACGAACAGAAAACAAAAACACAAAAGCAGAGAAAGAAAACAAACAGGCTAGAATAAACATACAACTGGGCTTGCACAACAATTAACGTTAATGCACAAACACCGGGCAGGACCAAAAACTCGGCTACATTCATTGACCAGAAATTGTTAATAAAAAAAAAGTGTATTTTTTAATTAATATATTCCGTTCATTCTATAAGCGTTTTTTAGCATCTCGGAAAAGAGGAATAAATAAGTATTTTTTACTGAAAGCTCGCTTACTCTCGCGCACGCGCAAATCAACGGATGAGGCGTTGAAGAGAAGAGCGAGGGAGGCAGAGGTTGGTCCAAAGTTAGCAAAGCTCAACTTAATTTACACTTTAACTAGTTGTTTTTCTAGTTATGATTATGAACAGAATAGCAACGAAAACAGTTTTGGTGTTGTCATTTCTTTTTACATTCACTTTTTGGCATCACGTGTACTTAAGATGAAAGGTGATTAAGGTGGCTAATCTAATTTAAAATGCTTAAAATACAGCCGCGGAGAGAGAACGTGACGACGTTAAGATTGTGTGTGTGGGAAATAAACTACCATTAAATTAAATCTATGCTGGCTTGGTTAAGATTTGCTTCGGAGCAATCCTACTTCAATCCACCTTTCAAGTTTCGTGCTGGAATTTCTTTTTTAGTTTCGGTCAGCTGTGGCTTGGGGTAACCCAGCTCCTAGGTGCCATGGTTAGGGCTGCCCCCCCCACTCAGCTGTGCGTGCGTGCGTGCGTGCGTGCGCGCACATGGATGTGATTTCCTATGTGTGCTAGGGCCTATTACATGTTTAGGAGCATAATGCATTAATTGTGTTTTCCAATTTCTAAAAATTACATTCTGTTAACAGAACAATGATCTAGTCCACAGACGAGATCTTGTCATCCATTGCTTCATATCATATCTTGGTGAAAACGGAGAAGATCTACTCAAAGATCATCAGGCAAGTTTAAATATAATTTTGAAGACGTAATGCTTTGTATGATATGTATTGTACTTTTCACATGGTTTGACATACTGGTATGAGGACACCAGTGCAACACACCAACACACCACCACACCAGGGTCAGTACAGTGCTCACAATTATCCACCACACAAATATACCTGCTCTAATGTACCTGCTCTTTGCTGGTCCAGGTTGGTTTGGATTGGTTGGTTGGATATAATATTATATACATACAGAAAATGCAGTGCTGTGAGAAAGTTGACTGAGTACACAAGAAATCCTTAAAAAATCCATAAAAAAGTTGCTGTGAGAGTACACAAGAAATCAGTTATACATTTCAGCCATTGATTTGATTTGATACACGTTCACCTTCTTATGTGTGTTATGATGCTAGCACACGGGAAAGAATAAATAACAGCTTGCGATTGCATGCCTGTCGTAAGCATTACGCATGCCTATCTCTTACAGAATTTCTTGTCCCATATGGAAATGTGTGGTTCATATTCTCAGGCCTACTCAACCACATATATTTGAACTGCCCACCTGCTAAAACATGTATAGTATGTTTGACGTACACTGTGCTGCATCATTTTTACATCTTTCGTCGACCATCCCTCCAGATTTGGCAACCTGTTTCTACATGTCACGTTTAAGCAGAAAGGCATCAAGCACTTTTTCCTGCCGCTGAGGGTCGAGCTAACTATGCCAAATGAACATGTCCAACCTAGTTAGCTTCAAAGTCTTGATGTTGTTCACTCTTGGAAGTCTTTGAAGCTGAGGAAAAGTGTTGCATAGGCATTAGAAATCTCTTCCCAATCACACAGCCAGACACAATTACTGCCAAATATCACATTACGCCTCGATTTGTAAATTGCTCGCCTAGAGTGACAGGGGCAGCAGGATCCATTCCTGGATCTGTCCATTGCAATGTTTATCATGATGCCAACACGAGAAAATGTTCTGGGTGAAAACTGGACTCGAATCATTTCCTAGTCAGGCAGACTTCATCCGTAAGCCATTCTTCAAACTCCAAGCAAAACAAGGTCAGCTTTCAAGGGGAGCTTAGCTCAAGTGGAAGATCGATGCCCACATTCTCCAAAGCAACTTTGCATGGTCTGAGAATCAGCCAGCTAGTGGGTCCTTTCATGACCATGCCCACATTCTCCAAAGCAACTTTTCCACTTTGACCTTTGGTCAAAGACTGTCTACAAGCCAAAGGAAGCAGAGGAAGGCCCAATTCAGTCAAAACGTAAGCATGTGAATCAGCCAAGCTCATATTCTTTCTCTTCTCCAAATGGTTTCATTTCATGACCATGCACACTGAAACCCAGGATTGAAGCAGGGACCTTCAGATCTTCAGTCTTCAAAGTCTAAAGCTCTCCGAACTGAGCTATATTTTGGCTCATGCTACATGGGTTTAATGGGATATACATATATTTTTAAGTAGGCACCAAACTGCATAAACCTGTAACTACACCAGGACCTCTGAAGCTGGTCAACCATCATCATTAGAACAAAGAGAACATTGACAAAGACACATGTGCAGCTCACCAGAGTCACTGGGTTTGGCTCCGAATCACCACTGCTTCCTCTACCCCAGCTGCCCCATGTTCTTTTACCCCCCGGGGCCGGAAGCTGGTTTCTGAAGTCTAATGCCCCAAGCTGGAAAATAAAAAACCATGATCTTTCTACTGAGATTTGTTGGTGGATTCATACTGGAATAAATACGCATTAATGCACATGCATTCATACACAAAGAGTAAGGATACTGGCCAAATCCCTTTAAAGTTTGCCTCAGCAAAACCGATCACACTACCTTGGACCGTACAGACTCTTAGACTACTGATTGTACCTTAGTGATCTACAAGATTTCCTTGGTGATTTTGCTGAGGATGATGGTTTGATTACTGACTGTGCCTCGGTGATCAAGGGCACAGCGATCCAGTCAGAAGGCAGATTCTGACTATTAAAACCTTGGACTGCTCCTTGGTGATCTAGTTAAGGCAGGTTCTGATTGTACCTTGGTGATCTTGCTGAGGCGAGTGGTGTCAACGGGTCGAGTCTTGGTGGAAATAGGGACGGGGTTCCACCCCTCACCAGGGGCCTGGTTGCCATGGGAGCCTGGCGTGCGGGGGGCCCAGACCCACACCCACCCCGCCTCTGCCTCCGCAGGGTCTCCTTCTTAGAGAGGAGCTGCTGCTGGACCTTACAATGAAGTTCTTCCATCTCAGCGTCCTTATGGATCTGCTCGATTGTTTTAGGACCCTGATCGGCACGCCTGGGAACCCAGTTATTCTGGAGGGGACAAGATGAGAGAGTGAGTGAACACTAGAGGAGCTGAACTGCTATTGGCCTCTGCTAACCCCACCCAAGCTCCTCCTCCACCCCTCGCTCAGGGGCGTGGCCGGCTACGGAACTCAGGGGGGAGGGTGTGCTGGCCGCGGCGTTAGACGGCAAAGCCAGTTACCCATCGCAGGTCGAGGACGTCCTGCAGCATGAAACAGATTCTTGAAGAAGTCTCTCCTGAATGATCCTCTCCATCTGGTTACAATACTGAACCATTCCTGGCTGGAGAGAGATGGACAGGAGGGGGGAGATTATAGACGCGGGATTAGCAGTACTTATCGCAAAAGTGACCACAATGTGACTTTCACGGCAGTATCGTTCGGCCCTTATGCGGCAGGGGGGAGGGGCTACCTCGGCCTTCTCCAAGTCCAGGTCCTTGCCGACGGTGGAGAGCAGGCAGCACAGACACTCCAGACTCTCCTCGCCGTGGTTCTTCAGCAGCTTCTCCACGCAGCCGTGCATGATGGGCCCTGTCAGCATCTGCAGCTTGAACAGCTCCCCAATGAATTTGATGTTGCCAAGGGAACGGCGGCGCACCTTGTCCTTGTCTGGCTGCTCCTTCAACCTCTGACCCTCCTCTTCCTGGGCGGAGACAGGAAACAGGAAGTCAGCTCAAACCAATGAGAATGCAAGAAACGGAGTGAGGGGAAGGTGTGGTACAGCATCCACACACACGTTCCTGCTTCACCTTCATTCATATTATACACTGATGTTATACGTATACATATGCATTGTTGTCTGTAGTTTGGAGACAAGATAAAATGTAGTTTGCAGACCAGACAGTCTCGTCCGATGGTGAAAGACAGGAGATCACACGCAAGTCACGTGTGCAAACTACAGTGACGTCAAGGTTCCCAATCGCAAGACAGCATGTTGTTTAGTGTGAACAGTGCAGCGATCTGATGTCTTTGAAAGTCTTGTAGTGTGTCTGTGACATAAGCTGTGTGTGTGTGTGTGTGTGTGTGTGTGTGTGTGTGTGTGTGTGTATTCGTACGACAGTCGCAGCATCCAGGGCCCGTTGCTTAGCCTGAAAGGTCGAGTAGTCGTGGGCAAATTTTTCAAATTCAGCCTGACAGCGATTCAAAAGGAGCGTCCTAAAATTCACGGTTACTCCTGGTTTATCACTTGCAGTAGGCACTTTCAGCTGCAGAGAGAGAGGGAGAGAGCGAGAGAGAGAGAGAGAGAGAGAGAGAGAGAGAGAGAGAGTGAGAGAAGAGTCATAGCAGGACTGCTTTTATGCAATTATTCAAGAGACTCATACACCTTCACCAACACCACAGTACACACAATACTGTATTGCGAGTATTGCACACACACACACACACACACACACACACCAGAATGCGTGTGAATCCACCCTCTTCCCCACTCACCCCCGTCAGGAGATGGCACATGTTGGCATAGGTGACAGAAAAGTTGGGCTCGGAGACGGCCTTCTGGAAAATGAGACGCCACACCTTCTCCGCGCGGTTCAGCAGCTGCACGACGTCGCTGATCTTACGAGGCTCCTTACAGGGACCCTGGCCAGAACGTCTCGGCCCACCCACACCCACCGACTAGAGGGAGAGAGGGGGGTGGGGCTTAGAGATAGACAAGGCTGAGAGCCACTGTCAGTTATGCATGTGTGTGGGATGTGTGTGGGCGGGGCTTGTAGGAGAGACTGACCGGGCCGCGGCCGCCCATGGGCTCCCCTGCCCAGGTTGGTGACGGAGGGTGTGTAGATCGGCCCGCAGTTCATCCCCGGCAGTGGGGTCGACTGGGGTCCAGCCAGAACACAGCGGCGTCTTATTGGCCTAAGCAGAACACCAACATCAGGGTTTGACCTGGACACTTAAGAGTAGGGCCACTACGTTAGCCAATGTATGCGTACACCTGACCATCACACCTGACCATCACACCTATGAGTTTGGTGGACTTCCAAGTCATGGTGTTAAGATGGAACTAAGGGACCTTGTTCAAACCCTGGACAACAGGGTACAGGCATAGGTGAGTGTGCCAAGACAGAAATCTTTTTGAGTAAATAACCGAATGCCAAACCAATGAACCAGAAAGCAAAGGGAAGGCAGAAGGGTATGAAACAGTAGCCTTGTGGTACAGCCCAGTTCAGAATGAGGTGTTTGCTTCAGTGAGTGGTGGGCTACCAGTCAGGATGCCTGTATGCTCCAGTGTTACCTGTGGGGGTGTAGAGGCGCCGTATCTTCCGGACATGATCTCCTCCGTGTCCGTGATGTCTCGCCTGCCCTGATTAGGGTCTCGAATCCTTATCTAAACATGGGTGGGGGGGATTAGCAGGGGATGGAGGAGGGAGAGGCAGGAGAGAAAAAGAAAGAATTTTTAAGATTATATATGTATATATGTGCATGTGTAACAGTACAGCGAGGGGAAACGAGTTCATGCCAGAGAGTCAAAGTTCACGCAACAAACCCAACCAGATGATGCATCTCTACTTAGAAAATCTCTTTGAAATTTAATTTACTGGATATTGTCAATAATAATCCCCAATACAAACCCCACCCACCTATGAATGAAATTCAACAAAAGACCACCTCAATATAAGCACCCCTAAATTGAGTGCTAGCACCCCTAAAAAAAAAAGAGTAAAAAGTCATATTTATAATGGCAGTTTGTCTCCAATATACGGTAGCCCACCGCGCTGCAAATAGCAAAGCAAAAAATGACAACGCGTGCGCTACATTTCGGAAATGCGCAGCAAATTCAGAAACGCTGCAAATCCAGTCACAAAACAACGGAAGTGTTTCTGGACGACTTGTGTTATAGTTTCTCACTTCAAAGCTCTTTAAATGTAATGCATAACTGTAGCGCCATTTAGAAGGTAGCATGCTGTTCCAGTTAATTTACAGCTTGATTGTCTCAGCAGCAGTTTCTGACTTGACTTTTAAAAACTTCTAGCTATAGCGATTCCAGTAGCTAGGATGGTCACTGCCAGGTTAATTAGAGAATATTTTCAAGTCGAGCCAGAAACTAACATTACTGTAGTAATCAGCCTTACAGTAGTTACAGCGAATATTATATCTAGTTAACCTAGCTCTCAGTACGTTTTGTGGGTTTTCCATCTCCACTTTGAACAAGTGCTGTTCTGCTAACGTTAGCTGACCCTCATACTCCCTCAGCAGCTACCTTATTTTACTTTTTGATTTTTTTTTTCCCATCTTAATATTCTATTAATTATTTTACAAACTCCTCTATAAAAAGTGTTTGCTGGTTTGAATTTTTGCGTATTCACATATAATTTAATGGACTGCCGTAAATACACGAAGTTAGCTAATCTAACAGTTGCATAAGCTAATTTAGCTACTGTAGTTAACCAAGAAGCTAACGTTAGCTCGCTAAAACACTTTGCATTTTCAGACCTTAGCAAAGGTTATATGTTAGACAATATGCCATGACTAGTACCCCGAATAAACGATTTAATTTTACTTTATTTTCAATAACATTTACAAATACATGATCGTAAAATAGCCATTCGCTTCTAGCAAAACATTACAACCTAACTTCAGTTGGACAGTTTGCTGATTAACATTTAGCTACCTCTTGTTTTGAAAACTTGCGTTTTTTGATATTGTCATAAATAAAAAAATAACCTGTCTTACACGTCCCCATGACGTCCAAAAAGTTACCTGGTCCAACGTTCAAATGTTTTCCTGCATATTGACGTCCAAGTGGGGTCATAGCTAGACCTCCAAATAGCGGAAAAGGTTTGCATATACGGTTTGTATATGTATTGATCACAGTAATAAGTAGAATAGAAATCAGTTTATTAACATATACTAAACATATGTAAGACCAAGTACACATTTGTAACCGCGTGCACCCCGAAGCAATAGTAATATTAGGTAGCACCACAATTCCTAAGCACTTCCGGTTCCCCCACCAAAGGGCTTCAACTGAATGAAGGGAGACGACACGGAGGTAGCAGCAAGCCTAAGAACACTTTATTAAGGGATAAAATTATAAATAAATAAATAAAACATTCCACTAGGCACAGTGTTTGTTCTCAAAAAAACACAAACCAAAACAAAAAAAAAAAAAAATAGAGAATAGAAAAATAAAAAATGTGAGTGTTTTACTGAGTTCAGGTAATGATGATGTAGGAATGTGAGTGTTCTACTGAGTTCAGGTAATGATGATGTAGGAATGTGAGTATTTTACTGAGTTTAGGTAATGATGATGTAGGAATGTGAGTATTTTACTGAGTTTAGGTAATGATGATGTAGGAATGTGAGTGTTTTACTGAGTTCAGGTAATGATGATGTATAGAAGAATATTGTTGCTCTTTGATTGTTGACACCTTGTAGAGCAAAAAAAGAGAAAACTAATACAACTAATGTCTGTACCATTCTGGTGTTTTTATTATTGTTGGTATTTATTCACCAGGAGCTCGAGCCCAAAGTTAGTTATCTCTCTGGTGAAGAAGGAGCTGAAGAGGTTTAAGAAGATAACTGAGTCCAGATTACCCATCAGTAAGACCAGTAAGAGCTCTGGGTCATGGAGTACACAGACCTCACTAACACACTACAGACCAGTAAGAGCTCTGGGTCATGGATCAGACAGACCTCACTAACACACAGACCAGACAGACCAGTAAGAGCTCTGGGTCATGGAGCAGACAGACCTCACTAACACACTACAGACCAGTAAGAGCTCTGGGTCATGGAGCAGACAGACCTCACTAACACACTACAGACCAGTAAGAGCTCTGGGTCATGGAGCAGACAGACCTCACTAACACACTACAGACCAGTAAGAGCTCTGGGTCATGGAGCAGACAGACCTCACTACAGACCAGTAAGAGCTCTGGGTCATGGAGCAGACAGACAGACAGACCTCACTAACACACTACAGACCAGTAAGAGCTCTGGGTCATGGAGCAGACAGACCTCACTAACACACTACAGACCAGTAAGAGCTCTGGGTCATGGAGCAGACAGACCTCACTAACACACTACAGACCAGTAAGAGCTCTGGGTCATGGAGCAGACAGACCTCACTAACACACTACAGACCAGTAAGAGCTCTGGGTCATGGCTCTATGATGGCAGTATCACTCTAACTACATTTAGTCCTGTGTGTGATGGTAGGACCCGTATAAATTGAGTACCTGTCCAGAGTGTCAGAGTGAGTACCTGTGTCTCTTTAAGGTTAACACCTTTCATGATTGGGAATCTTTGGAGATGTCACTGTCATATGGTTTGTTTGAGATGCACCACATCTTATGTTCTGGATGTTAACCTTTCAAACAGATTGAGGTGGAGGCTGTGGATGTTGTACAGTGTTAGGGGTCTGACTGGATTGTGTTTAACTGTGGATGTTGTACAGTGTTAGGGGTCTGACCAGGCCCTGTGTTTAACTGTGGATGTTGTACAGTGTTAGGGGTCTGACCAGGACTGTGTTTAACTGTGGATGTTGTACAGTGTTAGGGGTCTGACCAGGACTGTGTTAACTGTGGATGTTGTACAGTGTTAGGGGTCTGACCAGGACTGTGTTTAACTGTGGATGTTGTACAGTGTTTAACTGGATGTTGTACAGTGACCAGGACTGTGTTTAACTGTTGATGTTGTACCAGGACTGTGTTTAACTGGGATGTTGACCAGGGTTGGGTTAGGGGTGACCAACTGGGATGTTTTAACTGTGGATGTTGTACAGTGTTAGGGGTCTGACCAGGACTGTGTTTAACTGTGGATGTTGTACAGTGTTAGGGGTCTGACCAGGACTGTGTTTAACTGTGGTTGTTGTACCACCAGGACTGTGTTTAACTGTGGATGTTGTACAGTGTTAGGGGTTTGACCAGGACTGTGTTTAACTGTGGATGTTGTACAGTGTTAGGGGTCTGACCAGGACTGTGTTTAACTGTGGATGTTGTACAGGACTGTGTTTAACTGTGGATGTTAGTCTGACCAGGACTGTGTTTAACTGACCAGGACTGTGTTTAACTGTGGATGTTGTGCAGTGTTAGGGGTCTGACCAGGACTGTGTTTAACTGTGGATGTTGTACAGTGTTAGGGGTCTGACCAGGACTGTGTTTAACTGTGGATGTTGTACTGTGTTTGTACAGTGTTTGTACAGTGTTTAACTTGGATGGGTCTTCTGACCAGGACCACTCAGTGATACACCGGCTGAGCGTCCTGTTAAAAGAGCTCTGGTTATAGAAGATTCACAGCTCCTGAGATCTTGATGCTGTCATCCAGCCATGTCATGTGATCACTCTAGTTGTGACAATTACTTGGGTGGAAAGCAGTGTCTCAGTGAGCCCTCATGACTGTGGTCACCCCCAGGCCCCTCCCTTTAGTTATGCTGCTATAGATAAGCCTGCCGGAGCCACATGCTAATCACTGGCACATGAGCCATGTATGTCTGTTTAAATCGATGGTTGTCTAAATTGATGTACACAAACTCAACCTTTTTCCAGAAGCAAACAATTACAGTTAATAGACTGTGATGCTTACAAGACCATTTTCCTCTTTGATGGTCTGGATGAGTGTCGACTTACTGTAGATTTTCAGAACAATGAGACCTTGTGGGATGTAACAAAGTCGACCTTGGTGGATGTGTTGCTGACAAACATCATCAAGGGGAATCTGCTTTGCAAATGCTCATTTCTGGATAACCTCTAGACCAGCAGCAGCCAATCAGTAATCAATTATAGACCCAAGTGCAATTAAACCTTAAACAAAGGTTGGTAATCAGAACCTGTCACCAGAGTAACTAAAATTATTGATCTTATTTTCTTTCTCCAACATAGCCATAGCCAACCCCTGATTATCGGAGTGACAGGGGTGGGGTCTGGGTTGGGGATGTTCACAACGACGTTCCCCCCTGACCTGAAGCTCCTCAATCAGCCTACAACAAACACACACATGGCAATTATAAATCATACAATTACAAATAGGCTGAAAACAAAACTGAGAAGAAAGGCCATTAAAGGTAAAAACCGTTGTACAGTACCTGTCAACAGGAGTGGGACTGGAAATGATCCTCTTCAGGAGGTTGTAGTCCCATACACAGCCATTGCGAAGATGGTCTTCTATGTATGAGACATTCTGATTGTTCCTCTGTGGTGGTTTGTTCTGCTGGCTGGTGTGAATGTGTGGTGAGGTTTACTCTGTGAAAAGCCCCATTCTGGGACCTTGTGCATGTCTTCACTCTGACTGAACCAAGCACAGAAGCACAGGATTCTGTCAGCCTGACACTGGATGCATTACATGTGACACTACGTATGATGAAGCTTTTGATAAAGCTCTGAATGTGCTTCAAACTACTCTACTGTTCCATTCTGTGTTCAGAACATCAGAAATGTACAAAAGTTTCTTTATATGTATTTTCTTTCAGCTGATTTTCATACAAATATTTGTATAGTTGAGCTTAAATGACCAAACCGAATTGTTGTTGAGCTTCTCATACATTGCATTGTGCTAGTTTTTTTATAAACTCTGAACGAAATGGCATTTGAAGTCACTCAGCTTGTATATTAGCAATGTAGCAAATATGACAATGAATGTGATTTTTAGCATACAGATCCACTGAGAGGTGTATATAGTTTGTTTCTTTTGTCATACCTGCTGTGCGATACATGTACATATAGCCTGTGCACAGTTTGCTGCAAATAAATTGTCTGGTACCATTCAAATGTATTAAGTATTAAAGGAGCAGTTTACATTTTATCATCAATGAACTTGTGTAGAGTAAAAAAAATGTCATTGCATATTGTACTACTTATAGCAGTCTTTTTTTTTTTTAGAGCCTTTGACTATAAACAGCTCTTTGTGGTCACCCTATATGAATATGTTACAAATAACAGTATTTCTATTTTCTTTGTAACCCAGTTGAATAAAGCTGGTCTGTCATCATATTGTCTGTATGTGATAAATATGGAAGGATAAACAGACTCCATATGGAGTCTTTTGGATAAAGTGACTTTTTAACTGCCTTAATACAAATGTTTTTTCAGGGTTCTGGTGCCATTCTCTCATTGGCTGACTCGGAACTTTGACCATGACCTCTTGTTTACCCTTGGTAGACTTGACTTTTGGCCATTTATTGTCTAGACAGGCTTTTCAATCTCTCAAAGTGGAAAGGTTCTCCTCCTAGAAGTGCCATCATACTCCCCCATTATGCTTCTCCACAGTAAGTATTGAATAAATAAAATAATGATTTTAACAATAATGCCATATATTTATTTTCATGTTTTCTATCTTTATTTCATTGTTTCAAAGCCATAAAAATATAACGATATGAATCATCAACTAGGATGACTATGATGTTTTAAGCCTGGGTCTGTTAGCGAACTGGAAAATTAGGTCAATTTGTGGATGTCAATACAACCTGCCATTACCAAGCTGTTCTTTTGTCCTAGCTGACAACTTAATGTTGGAATGTAATTTCATCCCATTCACTCATCGTTAGTCCGACCTGCCCCCACTAGAAAAAAATCTCCACCCCATTTTCACCACATTTCTCAACACTAATTCATAAAGAGGAGAATAGGATTAACGAACACATCATCAGACAAGAATCATCCAACTAACCAGATAAAATCAATGAGTACTGGCCTGATGCCAAATGCATATCAATTGTGGCTCCTGTAATAGGAGTACCTCTGGACTCTGTGAGGATGAAGACTGTCACCTAGTGGACAGCACTTAAATATTTAATACATCTTAATTCTAAGTTTTTTATTATACAAGAAACTTTGAGAGGCTACTTGAAAATAAGTTGGTTACAAAAAAAATATAAGCTACTTGTTTCTGAATAAAAACTTAATATTAAAGTGTAGTTTAGAGGACCATAATAAGAAGTAAAAATATTTTTTATAAAGAAAATACACGAGCCTGCTGTAGAATGCAGTTTTTATTTTATAATTAATCTATTGTTATGGATTTTGATGTTCTTATAAATGATGTGCTGTGCTTGATTGTTGTAAAGGCCGGCACAGGTAAGGGCTTCCATCCATGTACTGCTTGGGCCCCAAATCAGTATGCAGTATGCGAATAAATAGAATTTTTCCAGTACGCAAAACATCCCCGGATGACATACTACTTCCGCAAAATATTCCAGTACACGAACAGAGCAATATGCCGTATGTAGTAGGCTGTTTCGAACACAGCTATGTTTACACCCAATATGGCAACAATGGTGGCTCTGGTAGACACCTCTCCCTGTGTGAATGTCTGGCTTTGTGGCCAGGACAGGAATGTTTTTGAATGTGTGTTTGTTTCGAGACTAATGTGGGAGATATGAATTCCAAATCTGCTGAACATCAGCCTGCTGATGATTTGTTACTGTAGTAACTAGTGTCACTGTACGTTTGGTAAGCCACACCTCTATCTGTGTACAGCTTGCCCAAATATTCAAAGTGAGGTCTTTTTGATTTAGATCCACGTACCCATTTTAATCAGGGGAAGAGTGCATTTCTTCCGTCAGCCTGATTGAACAAACTACCTCCACAAGCTCTCTGTGGTAAGGGGCATGAATCATTGTCCTCTGTCTCCCCCACTTTGTTGGCTTGGCTTCATCTATTCTGGAGAGGTTTTCCAGCTGGAACAATTCTCAGTATGGAGATCTTAGATGTACACTATAACAAGCTGTACTAGTCATCTCCCTCTTCATTAGCTATAACGTACCTTACACCTGCATACACCACTTTTAAAGACTTCCAGGTTTACCTCTAGACTGTTTGTTAGCTTGTCATTCTGTCCCCATACACTTCTGCTCTGCAGCATACCAGATATTATTTGGATTGTGAACATTCTTGACACAGTGTGGTAATATTATCTTACTAACATTATCTTACATTGAACCAAATTTGCCAAATATATAATTTAGAATGTGTGGGGGTGTATGTATGCATGTGTGTATATACATACACAGGCGTTTTAGTAACATTAAATAGTAAAAATACTACAAGTCAATATGCAGGTGTGTGGTACTGGCGTCACAAGAACGAATGATTATATATGTTTCATATTATACTCACTCTCCGCTCTAATTCATCCCAAAGGTGTTCTATTGGGTTAAGGTCAGGACTCTGTGCAGGCCAGTCAAGTTCATCCACACTAGACCATGCAATTCATGTCTTTATGGACCATGCTTTGTGCACTGGAGCAAAGTCATGTTGGAAGAGGAAGGGGCCAGCTCCAAACTGTTCCCACAAAGTTGGGAGCATGGAATTGTCTAAAATGTCTTGGTATGCTGAAGCATTCAGAGTTCCTTTCACTGGAACTAAGAGGCCAAGCCCAGCTCCTGAAAAGCATCCCACACCATAATCCCCTCTCCCAAACTTTACACTTGGCACAATGCAGTCAGATAATTTCCGTTCTCTTGGCAACCGCTAAATCCAGACTCGTCCATCAGATTGCTAGATTTATTGTGTAGTTAGCTAGCCATTGGTCTAACAAGACCAAAAAACTTCAAAAAGAAAAGACTCCGTTAATGACATTTCCTATAGGAAATACACCATGATTTTGGGAAATTTGGCAAATTCTCACAACAGAGGAGAAAGCAGCCACCACTTTCCTGCAATTGCTGCAGTGCCACAGAGGAAGATGAAGGAACATCTTGTCTCACAAAACTTGATAAAGTTTGGCAAGGCCTCAAGATTACTGCCACTGCTGGAAGGCACTCCTGGAAATCAGGGTGCCAGGACAAAAGGCAGATGCCTCGTTCAAGACAAGCAGCAGACGAACTTACCTTCCCTGATCATAGAGCCAGCCAGCATGAACAATAAGAATGTGAAGGCTCCAGCCATTTCTGGGCAGTTTGTCGTTCACAACAAGCTGCCCTCTAGGATTCCAAAATCCTCCAAGACTGGTGCGATCCACCAACTGCTCCACAAGAACATGAGGGACGTCCCAGTAATGGTGGGGGACAAGGCCAGAGAACCAACCTGCCACAGACCACTGCTCATCAGGAGGGCAAATCTGCATAAGGCAGAGGGTAGAGCTGTGAGGTCAACTCCGTCTCATACCTCCCAGGTGCTGCAGCTCAGCCAGGACCGTGTGCCCCTGGACCCCCAGTCTGTGGGTAAACCCCAGAGGCAGGGCAAGTGCCAGGCTGGCCAGACTGTCTCCAAGCAGCCTGGAGACAAAGGAACATGGAGCACAAAGCTCATCCATCTGGATGTGCCAAGCCCTGTTCCTGTGCAGTCTCTGGCCTTCAAGGTGCGCAGGTCCAGGTGTCCCTGAATTTCAATAATAATAAACTAATAATATACCAATAAATAAAATACTTTTGGCTTTGGACCTCAATAATTACATGTTTGTTTTGTAGCTATATTAACGTTAATACTGGAATTACTATTACAAATACTGTGTGTGTGTGTGTGTGTGCGGGTGTGAGAGAGAGAAATAAATACTGACGACACAACGCGTCACTGAAACAGCTCTATAAAAAGGCCCAGCTGCGGTCGTTGTTACTACCATTACGGTCACAGCGCGAACCTGACACAGCAAGACACAGACTTTGTGTTATTTTTCCTAAAAAAAAAATCAATCATCATGATTTCGGTCTCAAATTCTCACAACAGAGGAGAAAGCAGCCACCACTTTCCTGCAATTGCTGCAGTGCCACAGAGGAAGATGAAGGAACGTCTTGTCTCACAACAAGTTGCCCTCTAGGATTCCAAAAGACTGGTGCGATCGACTGGTGCGATCCTGCTCCACGAGAACATGAGGGACGTCCCAGTAATGGTGGGGGACAAGGCCAGAGAACCAACCTGCCACAGACCACTGCAGAGGGTAGAGCTGTGAGATCAACTCCGTCTCATACCTCCCAGGTGCTGCAGCTCAGCCAGGACCGTGTGCCCCTGGACCCCCTGTCTCGTACCTCCCAGGTACGAGACTAGTGCACTAGTGTCAAATACTGCACACTAGTGGGACAGTGCCCAAAATTCCCCAAAACAAACACCGAAAGCAAGAACAAATGTTCAGTATAACCCACAAGCACTTAGTGTTGTCCTGAAGCCCTCCCTGAGGCCGGTCTGCATAACCACATACACTCAAAGGGGGCGTCTCTCGGAGCCTGTGGCCCCAGCTCTGGCTGGGCTGGCTGGGACTGGAAGGCTCAGGACTGCTGCACCGGGCGGCGGTAGAGGGGCATGACCTTCGCTCTCGGGCAGGTAGAGGGCATCTCTAGGGCCACCAGCACATTGAAATCAAAGGTGATCTGATCCCTCCTGCTAATGCGGAACCTCTCCTGCTTCTGCAAAGAGAAGAGACAGTGAGGGGCGGAGGGTTAGTGAAGGCTCTGGAGCGCTCGCTCTGATTGGCAGAGCTTTATGGGAACATGGGTTTGGAATTCAGTGAACAGAGCTCCAGAGCATGATTGTACTTAGCTATTATTTAAGCACTTTAATGCTTTAACATCCGTGTTATCTAACACTTTCGTGTGTTTACTCTGTGCAGGAATAAAATGAAACAAATGATTATGAACTTGTCAACTTTAAGTGACTCAAATCAATGATTATTGTAGGGCTCTTAAAGGCAACCTTACAGAAAAGCCTGTTTAATACATGTCATTAAAAATAACAGTTTCATTCATGCAGACGTCAAATTCTTGACATTCAACAGACTACTCAAAATTCTGGCTTGTACAGCTACAATACACTGCCACATGCTAACTACAACGTCATGTTCTAGCTCCTCTTGAATGCAACAGTAGTTCATCTCCTTACACACTGGCTCTTCCCTCAACATCCACAGCACACAATTATGTGTTTTCCTATGTGATGCTAATGTCATTCATTGCTGTGAACTGAATACACACACACACACACACACACACACACACACACATTATGTATGTATGTATGCATGCATGTGTGTGTGATTCCTTCTCCTAGCAGTTTGCTTGTACAGCTCTTTGATTGGTCCTTTCTGATTTGCACTCACATCGATCAGCTGCTTGACCTCTTGCTTCCGGAGGTCGCTGCTGATCTTGGTGGCCGGCAGGAGGCAGGCGGCGGCCACCAGCTTGCGGTTGGCCTTGGTTGGCCTTGCTCAGACGGACCTGCAAGACCAGATTCTCGAAGTAAGCAGCGGCCATTGCAACGGAGCCCGGCTGCAGGCCACACTCCTCTCCGGCTACCTGGATCTCTCTCTTCAGACTACGAGTGACGCGCCATGACGGAGGAACAGACACAAAGACAGACACCCTGAAAACATCTCATATCATTTATTCACCTCTAATGGCATCTGTATATTCTTTACTTCTGCATATTTTCAGCTATTTATAAATCCATCTTCATGCTGTCATACAGACCAATTTAACTGAAATTTGAATTAAAGACATTATTAGCGCCTGCCCCCCAAAATTACTGTGAACTGGATTGCAAGATTTTGGATTAGTGATCTTAATTTGCAAGCCCGTCAACAGGGGGAGCAGCTGGGTTTGATGTCTCAGGCCTCAGGGTCAGAGGGGCCCATAAATGAGCCCCATTAATTTATTTTATATTTTAATTTTTTTTACAAGTGTGCAAGTTGGCATGTGTGTAGGGACGTGTACCTCCTGATCTTGCTGAGTTTGAGCCTGATGTGAGGAAACTTCTCTTTAAAGGTCTCATTCATGTCTTTCTTCAGATCCGACGGTTTCACATACTCGATCACTGTTGTCTGAAAGATGGAGACAGAATGTTGCTGGTGTGTTACTCTCTTGTACCAGCACCACCAAACGTGCAGGCTTGCAAGCTACAATCAGTAGGATTAAGATGTGCTAAGGTGTACATTCTGACTCTATATCTGCAGGCTTTGTGTGAAGCTCATTCTCACAGCACCAAGTATGAGTCACACAGACAACCAAGCCTCTTTAGCTGTGCATGCATGTGTGTGTGTGTGTGTGTGTGTGTGTGTGTGTGTGTGTGTGTGTGTGTGTGTGTGTGTGTGTGTGAGAGTGAGCCTGAGTGGTACAATTAGTGAAGATACATGGATCAACCTGAATCTGATCCCATAAAGACACCTAAAAAACACTTATGGATTCACTTTAGCAAAGACAGACAGGGCTGGAGAAAAGGAACTGATCAGCCATAGTAATAGTGTGGCTTCCACATACAGTCTACTGCAGAAGAAGTTCCCTTGGACTGCAGACAGCTTTCTGCTCTTCCAGTAGGTGTGTACGCACAAGAAGCCTAGAACCTGACAATTTCCTTCTAAGCAAAAGCTTAAATATAATAATATCATAATGCCACAGCACACACACCAGGAGCTCTAACAGTCACACTGCCCCATTACAGTTCATACCAGCATTGAGCAGCTCTAAATTAGGGCTACACAATATATTGCCTTATTAATGGTTTAGTAATTTGTGATGATAAGATCATGGAGGGCTTTAGTATGTAAATTTACCCTCTAACAGTCATGGTCTGGTGGTTAGGGAACCAGTCTTGTGACCGGAGGGTCGTGGGTTCGATTCCCAGGCCTGAGGCCATGACTGAGGTGCCCTTGAGCAAGGCACCTAACCCCAACTGCTCCCCGGGCGCTGGGCTAGGGCTGCCCACTGCTCTGGGCACGTGTGCACCACAGCCCCCTAGTTATCACTAGTGTGTGTGTGTTCTGACTGCACAGATGGGTAAATGCGGAGGACAAATTTCGATTGGGGTGAAAATCACAATGTTTTGTTTATGTGTGTGTACTGTGAGCTGAGGCAGCGTGGGCGTTCCAGATAAGGGCTACAAGGAGGTGTGATGAACTGTGGCATTTACACAATCCGACAAATGTAAATAGTTTTGGTCAAAATATTGCAGGCCCCAGCATTGTCCTTCTCGCACCATGTCAGCACACTGCAGTCAAAACTTAAGGCAAAATTTTAGAGATTATTCCTCCTTTACAACTGCTGCCAAACATGCGATTGATCATGTCCATCCTTCCCTTGTTTGATTAAAGTGATATAATTTAGAGATTTGCATGCAAAGGCAACCTTATGGTGGACAGCATTTATCATTCTGCTGTTTGATGTTATAAATGACCCTTCTTGAACACGCCATTGCTCTCTGCACAGTCACCATAACATCCACTGTTTTACACTTCTATATAAAACTCTTAGCTCTTAAAATAGCACAAGTGATACAGGAGGAGGAGCAGATGATAGAGTAGACGGCAAACTGCAACCGGTAGAAGGTTGAAGGCGGAGCTTTTGAAAATGGCGGCAGGCCAACAAACTTACGGTAAACTTAAGGTAACAAACTTACAAGCAAATTTCTTTAAATCCCGCTAGCTCAGTTTTAGACAACTTAAAAATAAGTAATTATTTCTAGGTGTCATCTTGTGTAATCTAAATATTCCCAACAAACTCCACCACTCTGGAGCACCGCGTAGAGGATCTGGACCATATACTTTCCTATATAGACGATTGCTTCGAAAGAATTATCATGAGCAAACCGGATAGCAAGACGCCATCCACCAAGAGGAGTCGCCCCGAAGATTCCCCTGGAGCGGCCTCCCCACATACCTGCAGCACGGCGGACATTTTGGAGTCTTTAAGGGAATTTGTGATTTACTGTCTGTGACCCTCAGTCAGAACACTATGACATTCTGTTCACTCCCTTATCTGTGTGTCTGCTCCCCTGATCCTCTGTCTCTCTCTCTCCCTCTGTCTCTCTCTCCCTCTGTCCACTTATTCCCGCTAGTCAGGGTCACGGGGGGGCTGGAGCCAATCCCAGCATCTCCGGGCGAAGGCAGGGTACACCATGGGCAGTTCGCCAGTCCACCACATGGCCAACACGCACGGGCAATCTAGAGTGATCAATCAACCTAAGATGCATGTCTTTGGACTGTGGGAGGAAACCGGAGTACCCGGAGAAAACCCACGCAGGCACAGGGAGAACATGCAAACTCCACACAGAGCAGCCCAGACCGAGAATCAAACCCAGACCGCCTTGCTGTGAGGCGACAGTGCTAACCACCACACCACCATGCCGCCCCCAATCATACATATGTTTTATTATTCTTACCCAATTGTGTTAAGACACATCTTCTTTATTCTGTATTTAACTACATGTATTATCTTTAAACTGAGGAACTCTTTCCTGACACCCGTGTGTTGTGAATCTGTTCTCCTGGCGCCAGCTAAGGAACTCTGAGGGCTGTACAAATTTATTATCCTGTCTATTAACCCGGATGGTGTTGATCTACGTCTAGATACGATTTAAGAAACCTTAACAATTTGGGGGCTCGCCTCCGGGATCTTGGTAAGCTTTTCGTTTGTCTATGAAGGATCATTCAGCACTTTTGACCTTCTGAAACGGGCTGGTCTCTGCTCCTCTACCGCTGCGAGTAAGTAAATGTTATCATAGTGGCGTGTGGGTGATTCATTTAGAGTGAATACACCCCTCTGATCGAGAGACTGATGGATTTTTGTGCGCACTGTTGTTGGGAGTACTAATCCCTGATTTGTTTGCCTGGAACGTCAATAGTTGCTTCTTTCTACTGTTTTGACTGTTGTTGTTAAAACTGTCTTTTATTCTAGTACTGGGAGCACCCTTAAGACATGGGGTCTAATTTTAGTTATGATAATGATTTGGCTGATTATAGCTATGAAATTATGAGCTTGTTTAAGAGTATACTCATAAATCATTCAGTGTTTGAATGAAACAAAGGTTAACTTTTGAAAATTTAAAACCGTACAGTAGTAGCTGCAAAGGGTTCTCCGAGGCCGTCAAAGCCTGTTGTATGGGCAGATACGGTAAGAAAGCCATGCCGAGCATGCTGACAGGCAGATGGGGATGTTTCCCTCTCCGGAAATCCACAATCATTTCCTTAGTCTTCAGTATATTAAGGATGAGGCCTTTCCTCTTACTCCTGTCAGTGAAGGCAGCAACCACATCTCTGTACTCGCTCTCATCCCCCCCTCTAATACATGCTACTATCGCTACGTCATCCAAATATTTCTGAACATGGCACAGTTCAGACGCATGCTTAAAATCATTTAAGGGTGACAATACCGTACCCTGAGGAGCCCCTATATTAGTCACCACCCTCCCAGAACAGCACTCTCCCAACCTAACATACTGTGGACGTTCCGAGAGATAGTTAACAATCCATGTCCACACCCTAGAATCCACCCCTATCTCACTCAGCTGTTCCTCAAGAATCTTGGGCCCAATTGTGTTAAAAGCACTCGTGAAGTCAAAAGCACAAGCCTCACGTATCCACCTGGCCCATCCAAACAAGTAAGCAGATCTCATTAGGGGGACATTCTAATTCTAATCACCCAGTTCTATTGATTGTTGTCCATCATCCTCCAAGACTTCATACAGACTTTCTTGAAGATTTTGCTTTCTAGGATTTTAATTAGGATTTTGATTATGTTTGAATTACTGGGGATTTTAATATTCACATGGATATATCCACAAATCCAAGAATTCATGAGGATGCTCTTTTGATCTCATACAACATGTATCAGGTCCAACTCAAAGGCATGTAATATGATGAGTTTGCAATATTTTTAGGGACAAGATAACCAGTATAAGGCAGAACATAGCAACAAGCAGTACAGGACTGTCAGCCCTAATATCAGTTCATCAGCCTAACTGTAATATATTTTTTTCTTTCCAAGAAATTGACATGGTAACACTATTTGATGTGATTTCATCACTAAAATCCTCTATGTGTGAACTGGACCCTTTACCAACATGCTTTTTTAAGCAGGTTCTGAGCACTAGTTAAGGTAGTAAATGATCTGAGATTGAAAAAAGATTCAGGCAAACTCTCCTCCTTCTGCTGGATTTAATCGCCATTTTTGACACTGTTGATCATGAAATCCTTGATTGACTCCAGAAGTGGGTAGGCCTTAGTGGCTTAGTCTTAGCCTGGTTTACACTTTATCTAAATGGGGGCATTTATTATGTTTTGCAGGTAAATAAAGAGAAGACCAGTTCTTGTTCTTGATAGTGATTCACAAAGGAATGATATTCAGGCGTATTCAAATCAAATTAATCTGAAGTCCAAATAATGTGTTAAGAACTTGGGCGTCACTTTTGAGCTCAGCTTTAAATCACACATCACGACTACATGCAGGACAGCTTATTTTCACCTTCGAAACATCGCTAAGGTCCAAGACATGCCATTTCCTGCTGATAGTGAGAAACTTGTCCATGCATTTATCACATCAAGGCTGCATGGTCACCTGCACACGGACACACACACACACACACACACACACACACACACACACACACACACACACACATGCACACACACACACACAAGGTTTGCTTGAAACGAATAGCACTACATCCTAACAAAACAGTGATACAGCAGTCTAAATTTTGGAACAGACAGGCAACCTGCGTCCAGAGGACCTAAGAGTTCGGACAGGGCGGTGCGGGTGCAGGAGCTCAGCTAAGTATGCAGGAGCTAAACCGTGAAGGGATTTGTATGTGAGCAAGAGGAGTTTCCACTTGATCCGAAGCTGGACAGGTAGCCAGTGTAACTGTAGTAGAACTGGGGTGATATGAGCTGATTTTTTAGAATAAGTGAGTATTCTAGCTGCTGAGTTTTGTACGTATTGTAGGGGACGGAGAGCTTTGTTTGGAATGCCAATAAGTAGAGAGTTACAGTAATCTAATCGGGATGATACTAACGCATGGACCAGAGTTTCAGTATCTTTTATGGAGAGCAAGGGTCTAAGACGACAGATATTACGGAGATGGAAAAATGCTGATTTTACCAGAGCCTTAATATGTGATTCGAAAGAAAGGACAGAGTCAAAGAGTACACCCAAGTTACAGACAGTTGGTAGAGGTTTTACAGTCACACCATCAAAGTTAAGAGAGAAGTCAGTGAGATGTGAAACCACAGACTTGGGGCCAACAAATAAAATCTCAGTTTTATCAGTGTTCAGTTTTAGAAAATTTCTCGTCATCCATCGTCTGAGGTCTTGGATACAAGACATTAAAGCAGGGGTGGCAGGTTAGTGGACCTTTCAGTGCTGAGATAGATCTGAGTATCGTCAGCGTAACAGTGAAAATGAAGTCCATGATGGCGGATAATCTGACCAAGAGGTAACATATAGATGATGAAGAGTAGAGGACCAAGGACTGATCCCTGGGGAACACCTTGTGTAACTGTACTGATTGTAGACCTATGCTTACCAAGGGCAACAAATTGAAATCTATTAGAAATATAGGAGGTGAGCCAGGCGAGGGCAGTGCCAGTGATGCCAATAGCTGAGAGACGGGAGATTAGTATGACATGATTAATGGTATCAAATGCAGCAGTTAAATCTAGAAGAAGCAGAACACTAAGGGCACCAGTATCACTAGCAAGGAGAAGATCATTAAGAACCCTTAACAGGGCTGTCTCAGTGCTATGCAGTTTGCGGAAGCCGGATTGGAAACGTTCAAAGAGATCATTGTTTACCAGGAAAGACTGCAATTGAGAAGCTACGACCCTTTCTAACAGTTTGGCTAAAAAGGGCAAATTAGAAATCGGACGGTAGTGTGCAAGGGTAGCCGTATCCAAACCAGGTTTCTTTAGAATGGGAGTGATAGCAGACGTTTTAAGGGCAGTAGGGACATAACCAGAAGCAAGCGATATGTTGATGAAATAACAGATAGGGTCAGAGACAACTGAGATACATTTCTTAAGAAGTGGGGTGGGGGCAGGGTCAAGCTGACAGGTAGATGAATTAGATTTAGCAATTAACTCAGAAATGAGCACAGGTTCAATGGGAGAGAAAGCAGACAGAGGTTCAGCAGCTGAGTGAAGAGGAGTGTCACTACAGACAGGTATTGTGGAGATTGATGAGAAATGTTGGTATATTTTACTGATTTTGTCTGTGAAAAATCTGTGAAAGACTTCACATTGGTCAGCAGTGCTAGCAGGTGTGGCAGAGGGAGGCTGAAGAAGTTTGTTAATAGTAGTGAAAAGTATTTTGGGCTTATGTCCTGTACTATTGATGACAGATGAGAGATACTGAGAACGGGCAGCATTTAAGGCAGTTCTATATCTAAGCATGTGGTCTGAGTATGCTAACGTATGAACAGTAAGGCCAGTTTTCTTGTAGAGGCGTTCTAAACGCCTGCCAGTGGTTTTCAGCACACGGTTCGGGGTAAACCAAGGGAGGAATGGCCAGAGGAAAGCAGTTTAGTCTTTAAGGGGGCAAGTTGATCAAAGGTATGAGAGATGGTGTCATTAAACAAAGACAAAATGTCATCAGGACAAGACAGCTTAAAGATAGAGGAGAGAGGTGAAGACTGAAGAAGAGCAGAAAAGGAGTGAGAATCAACAGCCTTCAAATTACGAAAAAGAGACCAAAGATTTAACCTGAGGACGAGAGAAGGAGACGTTAGCTATGGCTTCAATGAGCTTGTGATCGGAGACACCAACAAGAGAGCCAGAAACAGAGGAGATAGGCAGACCAGCAGAACATATTAAATCCAGTGTATGGCCGTGAGAATGAGTGGGGAAGTCAACATGTTGTGTTAGGCTAAAACAGTTAAGCACAGCCAAAAACTCATTCGATAATGAACAATCTGTGTCAACATGGATATTGAAATCCCCAAGTACAATCATAGCTGGGCATACAGAGCTGGCTAGAGTGAGCAGCTCACTGAACTCAGACATGAAGCTTGAAGATGATTTGGGGGGCGGTAAATTAACAGAAAAAAGCACAGGAGCTGAACCAATTAATTTCAAGGCCATAAATTCAAAAGATGTGACTTCATGAAATTCACAGGCATTAATTTTAAGTGTACTATTGTACACAATGGCCAAGCCACCACCTTTCCCTTGCGACCTAGGCTTAGTTAGATAACTATAGCCATTGGGTAGCATAAGATTGAGATGGAGGTAGTCTCCAGGTTTCTGCCATGTCTCAGAAAGAAAAAACATGTCAAAACTGTTACAGACAATGAGGTCATTTAGAAAAGAACCTTTGTCAGTTATAGAACGACAGTTAAGCAATGCAAATTTGAGTCTATTAGAATTTCTAGAGTTGTTTGAAGTCAGCAGTGAGGTGGAAAGAGGCAGAGAACGGAGGACATCAAAGTTAATTCGCCGAGGGCTGGTGGAGGCAGTAGTTTTGCATTCTCGTTCATTTGTCCAAATGACAGGGATTGCACAATCCGAAGTGCAATAGACAGAGAGTCGAGTTCTGGTGGAGCGGTGAATATAACGAGGGCGACGAGTAATTCCGAGTGATTGGCATAGCCTGTATGTAGCGGGATCCAAGCGATAATGAGAGTCAAGACTGCGTAGCTGTGCTGGAGTAGAGCAAAACGCCATAGCCAAGCAGTGACAGACCGGCAGCCCAGCCAGAGTTAGACAGTAGCGAAAAAGAAAAACAAACATCCACTGGGAGCCATGGCAACCCTTTATTTATTAGCAAGCAAGCAAGCTAACCAAAACGTCCAATCGTCGGTACCAAACTCTGCTGAGAGTCATACCAACTACTCACTCACTAGCCACGTTAGCCAACTCGCTAATCCAAACGCCAACCAGTCAAAGAACAGCACGGACGCGCAGAGCAACCGCACATATCAAAAGCCGGCAGCCAGCATCTTAACGAGTGAGTAGAAAATCACACGACAGAGAAGCAGCCAAAGGCGCAAGACTGAGAGAAGAGAGCTCGCAGCAAAGAGGGAGGTAAAGTTGGAAGCGCACTCACACAGAGCACCCGACGGTGAGGTAAGATGAGCAAAGCTTGCAAAGCAAAGTTCAGGGTCACAAAGCACAGAGCCAGAGGAAAGTTCAAGTCCGAAAGTAGAAACAAAAATAAGTAATCCAG
>JAGXOD010000281.1:0-30948 GCA_020368025.1 Brachyhypopomus occidentalis | reverse complement strand
AAGACTCACCTATATAATCAAGCCTTCAGTTAAATATTCCCCTAGTAAGGTGCGGAGCTCAGGGGCCCCCAGACGTTGGGATTTCTGGTAATCTGAGATGTTGATGCTGTCATCCAGCTGTGTCATGGCATCACTCTAGTTGTGACTGACTTGACTGGAAAGCAATGTCTCAGTGAGCCCTCATGACTGTGGTCACCTCTGGACCCCTCCCTTTAGTTAAGCTGCTATAGATTAGCCTGCCGGAGCTACATGCTAATCACTGGCACATGAGCTATGTACATTTAAATCAATGGTGGTTAAACTGACATCCTCACACTCAGTCTGTATTGTCCATCTTTTTGCATGCTTCTACCCAAGACGACTGCATGCAAGCACCTACAAGCACCTGGGAGATGGTCTGGCTCGCCGGTGGATGTACTGATGCATCCATTGGATGTACCATTGCCGTAAGGGGACGTGCTGATGCTGGCTCCTACCTGAGGTGCACCATCTGCACCGAAGGGACTGTGACTACTTGGCCGGGGAACAAGAACTTTAAGCTATAACTGTAGAACCACCTCTTGTTCACAAATACGGACTGGTGCCCAATGGAGGATGGGTTCCCTTTTGAGTCTTGGTCCTCCCAAGGTTTCTTCCTATTCCCCGCCATCTTAGGGAGTTTTTCCTTGCCACTGTCGCCTTTGGCTTGCTCATTAGGGATCTGGACCCATACAATTTGTAAAGCTGCTTTGAGACAACATGTGTTGTAAAAAGCGCTATATAAATAAAATTGACTTGACTTGACTAGTACATGAGGCCCCTGATGCTTCAAGAACAGCGCTGGCCATCGTTCTATGACTAGACCAACTGAAGGTTCCTGTTCAACTATCTCCTTCCGTCACAATGAAAATTTTCGTTCCAGACTCAAATTTACAAAGCTCATGTTTAGACTCTTTTTCTCCATGTCTGCCTTCATTGCAACTCTTGTTCCAGTGACTCATCACTCAACCCACTTGTGTTTTCAGGCAAGAAATTCACCTTAGATCTATGTGATTTTTTTCAAAGAATGTCCTCCATCCTCAGCATTTCCCTTCCTTGTACTGACAGTCACTTCTTTTCAGCCTGCATTTCAAAGTTTAGTTCTGTAATTTCCTATTTTGAAACTTATACTCTGTCTTCAGCCATGCCAACCATCTTTGATACATTTCTCACAAAGGCAGGGATGCTTGCGGATTAGTGCCATAGCTACAGAATCTACCTCATGTGTGGCTGGATATGCCGTTACACTGAACACAGCCTGGGCAATTTTGTCCATGACATTCTTCATGTCTCTTGTAACAACAAGAGGAATCTTTTTGTACTCTTCGTTGGCCTTTTTCAGACAAAGTTCCACATGATACAAGAAGGAAGGGATGAGAAAAGGGCATGGTCACTGACAAATCCAATGACAACTGTCTGTGGAAGTGCTTGTGTAACCGGCAGTAGGGTTACTGGGCTTCGATCAATTTTGGGCTTGACTACCACAGGTGGAGTAGCTCCGCCTCTTTCCCTTCTGCTACATTGGTTGGCTAGTCAATTAGCTTCCAATATATTTGTAGCCAGTATGCCTTGGTGTTAGCTGCTTTCCCTTGCGGTCTGGGTCGTATTGCTGGGGGTTTTGCGGCCGAGATGTTTGTTTAAGGTATGTGCATTATATTCACGTTCTCTTAAGCTAACATGCTTTTAAAGTGTTGCAAATGCATTGGCGCACAGAGTCCTGAGGGAAAATGGGTGTGTCTTCCTCTGATTGACCATGCTGGAAGCTGTTAGTTGTTTGTTGCAGTTCAAATCTGGGACATTGTATTTAAAACTGGTTGTACGTCAATGTCTCTTGTATTAACCAAGTGTGTATTTTCTGTTTCTTCAGAATGACCCTCTGCATGTGGTGTCCCTGGCTGGTTGTCCATCCTTTTGGGAGATTTCTTTTTGTTAACTTTGGTGAATTTGGGCTGTGTGTGTGGAGTCACTGATTTTCCCCTTTTTTTGAGATTTTGGAAATTTGTGTGAGTGGTTTGTACAGTCTCCAACAGCAGGGACATTGTATAGAGCAGTAGCTGAAGCCAGTTTAGTGGTGTACAAGTGATACTGTATAGAAGACCTACACAGCCAGTACACGTGTTTATGGGACCAAGTGTCTTTTATTGAGTTTTTAATAAAGTGGCATATTTAATATTGTTAGTTCATTAAAGTAAGTCGCATCCTGGACTGCCTTAATGTTTCTGCCCCTTTGTTTTTCCTGAATTTACCTGTGTGCCTTGAGAGGTAACGAGGTTATATTTCCTGGGGTGAAATTCCCCAGGTAGCGTAGTCAGCTTAACCTAGTCTAAACCACTACTAACCAGGGCCACATTTGCGGATTCAGAACTGGACATAGAGGCAGTGTCAAGAGACAACAGCAATGAAGCTGATCCCTTGAGGCCAGGGCATGCATCATAGAGAACCTTCAGTGTTGCCTTTTCTCTGGAGAGCTCAGAAATATCAAACAAATTGCACAGTTCATTGTCAAATTCTGGGTCCTCATACTGCAGACTAAAACCTGCCTTGAGTTGAAGTCTACTCTGGAGAACTTCTTTTAGGTAGTCTTGTTTTCTTATGTTTGCAGCTGTAGCTGGTTTTCCTTATATTTGCAGGAGAAAGGTCATGCAGCAACACTGTCCATCAACACCCAAGAGAAGACAGAAAACTACAGTTCTTTAGCACACAAGGTAGTAGTGTAGAACCTAAAAGCAAATACAGAGACATTTTAAATACTTCTGCCTCACTTCCACGTGACTAAGACATGGCACCGGTGTGTTTGTTGGCTTGCCGTGTACGCAATGTTTCACGCAAACGGCCAGATGTACTAAATGTGACTTGAACGTGAGAAAGTGCGTACCCCCACGCCACTTTCATTTCAGGCGTACGTATGTTTTTCGTACGTATGCAACACTTAGAGGTGATGCATTGAAATTACAGCTATTAAGATATCCTTTACGCACACATTGTAGTAAGCCCTTATAGGGTAAAATTAAGTAAATTAAGTAAACAGTAAATTAATCAAACAATTTCATTGCCTTACTGGAATAATCATTCAATATGTTTCCGCTTAGCCTAGATTATATAAACATGCTTGAAATGTTGCGCTGGAGTTCTTGGGAGATGGCAGCGTTTGCATTACTGGAGGATATTGCTAATGGCTGAATTCGCCGAGAGCGCGTTTTCCGTGACCATTATGATTTTGTGGCCCATGATGATGACTGGCTTATAAGCCGTTTCAGATTTCCAAGAGCTGTCCTCTTGGAACTCTGTGCCGAGTTGGGTCCAGTTTTGGAGAGAGAAACGGCGAGGAGTCGCGCATTGCCAGTTCCTTTACAGGTTACAATGCTCGGCTTCCTGGCAACTGGCTCGTTTAAAAGAGAACTGGCAGACCGGTCGGGGATATCCCAGTCATCTTTGAGCCGAGCCATGCCAGTTGTTTTGGATGGGATCATATGCATGTCAGCTAGGTATATAAAGTTCCCATATGATGCGGTTGACCGGACAAATCCAGAAAATGGCGTACGCAAAAAAAAATCCGGATGTATCAAACCGTGCTTACGCCGTAATCCACGCACGTTTCTTTTGTACATCCCAATCAACGTGGAATTTAGCGCACATGAGAGAGTGGCTGACCCCGCCTGTGACACGCCCCCTATAAATATGCAAATTCATGTAAATATGCCCTGCACCGGAGGAGTTTCCTCTCGCATATATCACAAAGCATATCAAAACGGGGAAAGAAGAGAAACTTCACCGAATGTGAAGTGGAGACGCTACTAAATGAAGGAGAGACGCGGAAAAAATGTTTGTTTGGCACGCTGTCCTCTGGCATTACGGCAAAGCGCAAAAGGTCTGAGTGGGACAGCATGTGTGAAGCTGTAAATGCTGTGGGGTCAGAACAGCGCACTCTAGCAGAAATAAAAAAAAAAATGGTCAGACATTAAGGTGGATGTAAAGCGGAGGCTGACTGCACATCGCCAGAGTGTGACCCAAACAGGCGGGGGGGCAGGAGACATCCAACTCACTGCATTTGAGCAGAGAGTTGCCTGTATTATGGGTGACACGGCCATAACCGGCCATGATTTGTTGCCTTGCTTCTATGGCACCTGGGTTAGGCTGCGCGTTCATTTCTCCTGGCTCTGGGTCCGCTGGTTGCTCCACCACCTCCAACAATGGCATGCCGTACCTTAGCGCAACATTGTGCAGGACCCCACATGCCCTCACAATACTGCACACTTTCTCTGGCCGATACAGGAGCATTCCCCGGTCCTGTCCAGGCAGCGCCACCGGTTTTCAGCTGCCCAATTGCCCTCTCCACGACTGACCGGGTGCGAGAATGGAGAGAATTGTATCTCCGCTCCCGGTCAGTCTGTGGATTGCAAAGGGGGGTCATCAGCCACGTCTTGGCGCGTAGCCCCGGTCTCCTAAGTAATTTAACAATTACCCATGTTTTAAATTAATTATTCTAAGCTGGCAATGTCAAATGCTTTAAATTTGTTGCTTACCAAGAAGCCACCCATCACGCACTCTGCCAGCTTGTAATCTTATCCCAACCATGCTGTTTGTAAGGATGTACAAATCTTGGGTTGATCCAGGCCACCGTGCCACTACATTAGTAAGGCACATTTTTGCATCACAGATTATTTGCACGTTTATGGAATGAAAGTGTTTTCTATTCACATAAGCAAATTCCTCCTCAGATGGTGCCTTTATAGCAATGTGTGTGCAGTCGATCGCTCCGAAACTGGAAACCGGCTATCGCGGCAAATTGCGCTTTAATGTTTGCCTGGTCAACCGCATCATATGGGAACTTTATATACCTAGCTGACATGCATATGATCCCATCCAACACAGCTGGCATGGCACGGCTCAAAGATGACTGGGATATCCCTGACCGGTCTGCCAGTTCTCTTTGAAATGAGCCAGTTGCCAGGAAGCCGATGGTCAGCACCTGTAAAGGAACTGGCAATGCGCGACTCCTCGCCGTTTCTCTCTCCAAAACTGGACCCAACTCAGCACAGAGTTCCAAGAGGACAGCTCTTGGAAATCTGAAACGGCTTATAAGCCAGTCATCATCATGGGCCAAAATCATAATGGTCACGGAAAACGCGCTATCGGCGAATTCGGCCATTAGCAATAACCTCCAGTAATGCCAACGCTGCCATCTCCCAAGAACTCCAGCGCAACATTTCATGCATGTTTATATAATCAAGGCTAAGTGGAAACACGTTGAATAATTATTACAGTAAGGCAATGAAATTGTTTGATTAATTTACTGTTTAATTGTCTAATTTACTTAATTTTAACCAATAAGGGCTTACTACAATGTGTGCGAAAAGGATATCTTAATAGTTGTAATTTCAATGCATCACCTCTAAGTGTCGCATACGTATAGAATGTTGACTGGCACAAAGAAAAGAGAACATATCACCCCTGTATCACACCTTTGCACTGGCTTCCTGTTTACTACAGGATTCATTTTAAGATTCTTTTATTTGTTTTTAAAGCTTTACATGGGCAAGTGCCATCAAATATAAATGGCCTGCTCTGCCCTTATTCTGCCCCACGGTCTCTGAGGTCCTCTGACCAGTTATTGCTGGCTGTTCCTTGTTCTCGGCTGAAGCTGAGACGTGATCGAGCTTTTTCAGTTGCAGCTCCAAGATTATGGAACAGTCTTCCCTTCAAATTTAGATCTGCTCCATCTCTTACAACCTTCAAGTCGAGACTTAAAGCCCTGAACTTTGTGATTATTTTATTAATTTGTTTGTGCACGTGTGTGTGCATGCGTGTGGGGGTTAGTGGGTTGGTGGTGGGGACGGTGGGGCAGTGGGGGGGTTGACTGTCAGAAGGGGATTTTAATGAAACCAATGAGATGAAACTAGTTACAACTAACCACAGACAAAGGACATGTATATTCAACAGAACAGCAAACGTATGTTAAATCAAGTTGTGTTATTATATTAATGTTATATTGGTGAATGAATTTCTTGAAATTCAATTTGTCGAGGACAGTGATTAATATCGACGTTGACATTCAATAAGAATCTGGATGCTGGTTAGCAGCTGGACATGTTTTAATTAACATGATGACCTCTACAGCAGCAAATAGTCACCACTTTTCAATAGACTGACTTTCCAGTAATAAAGCTGGCATGTGAAACTTCTCCTCTCTGAAGCAAGAGCTCTGGAACTGGAGGAATGTTCTGGAAAAGCTGAATTCCATTTTTAATCCTCTCCTGGGATTCTGGAATAGTGCTGAATTGAATGGTGCTGACTGAATAACGGGATCTTTGTTTTATGTTGAGAACATCAGGAGGTAGCCACACACACACAGATACTGAGTAAGACTCACGCTGTCGGAGAGCAGACTGAGGAATTCCGGTCTTACTCATCACTTTAAGACCTGTCTGGTTTAAAAAATAAATTAAAAAAACATTTCTCAAATAGCCCCCTCAAATAGCCCCCTGTCCTATCTCCAACATTCCCTCCCCTGGGAGTGATAAATCTGGAGTCATGAATAAAATGACTATAATGCAATTTTCACACTGAGACAAGAAAGAGAGAGAGACAGAGAAAATGAATATGCAAAATTCCAGGATGAACACATTCCAGGTTCCACTATTCTGTCCTTCAGTTGAATTCAGGTTTACGGATGTAATATCAGTAGTAGTACCACTTAGCAAAAGGTTTTAGGGTTATACCATTACCATTTCTACCATTTCAGAGTTGTTCCATATGTTCCACACAGAAGTCCCCCATATTGTGGAGATACCCCCCTATATTGTAGGTGAGCTAGCTGGCAGGCAGCCTGAGTGTTATGCACAGTTAATGTCTTATTAATGTTTGGCAGCCAGTGTTCAGAAACTCTGAACACAGCTGCCTCAAACCAGTACAAGATGACACACAGTCTCTTTGCAATCACACGCTTCTTTTTCTGTAGCGCACACACACACACACTGACATAGATATTTTCACAGTAAGGGAAAAAAGAGAAAATGAGGTACAGAGCAAGAGATGGAGAAGAGACAGAAGGGGTTACAGAGCTTCCAAGCATGCTGGTGTAACACACTCAGCCAAGAAATATGCAGACAACCACAACAGACACACACACAAGGTGGCTGAAGCACAGTCTTATGATTTTTTTTCTTAAACCATATGAGCTGCGTATAAATCTTGATCTCAGTCATCACTGTCCCCAGTCAACACCATCACTATTTTAAGGTCATCCAACAGAAAATCAAAGTGAGGACAGAAAGGAGAAAGATTCTACACACCCTCTAGCAATAGGGAGATCCGGAAATATATTTATGGTTTTATATTTCTATAAAAGTTCTACATTATGGTGTAATACAGAGATAGAAGTTTCCAATTCTAAGTCAGACCAGAAAGTTAGACATATTGTTGAGTTTGATGTTTAATTAGTAACCTGCCTCTGACTTTCAGAAAACAAGCGTTCACACAAACTAGTTGCTGCCTTACTCTGAGATTTCACAGCTCATGGGTCTCACACTTTTCATTTTGTCCAGTTTCACCCTTTAGAATATGTTGACAAGTCCATGACGAAGAGTTTATTTAGGATCTGGGACAAACAAATGTCAAAAAGTTGGCCAGCCCACTGGACCCACCCATAGCAGGCAAAGAGCTCTGCAGCCAAACACAAACATTTCAGCAAAAGATCCATGTCACCTGTGTCACTACAAATCTACACGAAGTCACATGGAATAAATGTTACAAATTAAATATCTACTTTAAAGCACAAACTGGTTTCACCTCCTAGAACTTCATATACACACTACTTGCACACAGCTTATGAAGGTTCCTTTTTATATGATGTCCACAGAAGATTAATATTCTGAAATTTAACTTCAGTGTGGAGAAACTGACATTAACTGGCATAGACACGCCTCAAGCAGAGCAGACTCATGGTGGATGAGGAGGTAAAGTAAACCATTATTATCTGCACTTAGATAATATAAACCAGTTCATAATCATTGCATGCACTCCCTCCAAATTAAGTCAGAATGTCATCCCTACAAATGTTTAGAGTAAATACATGTTCCCTTTATACAGAGAGACCCACGTAGGTATTTGGACAGCGGTCACCTTTATTGTTGCCTCGGCACAGCAGCACACTGGACTGACATGACTTCACTTCCTGAAGACTGACTTCATGACTTCACTTCCTGAAGACTGACTTCATGACTTCACTCCCAGAAGACTGACTTCATGACTTCACTCCCTGAAGACTGACTTCATGAATTCACTCCCAGAAGACTGACTTCATGACTTCACTCCCTGAAGACTGACTTCATGAATTCACTTCCTGAAGACTGACTTCATGACTTCACTTCCTGAAGACTGACTTCATGACTTCACTCCCAGAAGACTGACTTCATGACTTCACTCCCTGAAGACTGACTTCATGAATTCACTTCCTGAAGACTGACTTCATGACTTCACTTCCTGAAGAATAAAGTCAAAACTGTAAACATCTGCGGCTCACGTCTGGGAAGATTTGACCAGGGAACGATATGCAGTATCTGGTGATGTGTGTCTGGTGATATGTGTGAATTGCAACCTTTAGGCAACAAAAGAGGTTCCGAAGTATTGAGAATGGCAATTGTTCTTCACAGTGTTTGATTGTAGTTTTTCCAAATACATTTGGCTTCCTCTAATAGATGTTTTTAGGCCTAAGAGGAATTGTGATTAGTATATTTACCCAACTGTTCACAAATTAAAACTCAGATTCTACTCTTTAAGCTCTTGGCTATTGTTTGATTTTAAGTGAGTACAGTAATACCAGGAGTGTGTGCGATGAAGAAATAGTAGCTTGGCGATGTGGACGCCGCTGCATATTGGAAAGGCAGAGCTGCTAAGTGCAAGCAGGACAGGAGTCCGCGCTGCCAGTGCTCTCCCTCCCAGAGGAGGGAAAGAGAGCGTGAGCTAAGCTTTCTCAACACGCTGACATCAGTGCAGGGGAGGCCAATTTGGAGCAGTTTCACCACTAGCAAGAAAAACATGGCTTCCGCAGAGAGCTCTCAAACACACACATACAGACACACCCACACACACTAGAGTGCCTGTGTTCAGACTTGTGTTGCTGAGTCTGTCAGCCTCTGTTGTGTGGATAGTCTCTGTGAAGAATTTGGAGAAGATTAATACCAAGGTGTAAACCAGTGTGAAGCAGTCATGCCTGAGTCATTCATTAGGTCTAACATGAAATGAATAACATTGAACTAAACTACAATCAAATATGGTAATATTCTACATCTAAAGACTCTAAATGAAATGGTGAAGAAATACAGGAAAACGTCTAATCTAATAAGAGGCTGTACTTGTACAGTGTAACACTTGTGCTGACCAGGCACATGAGTTCATTTTTACTTTAAACTGAAATTTAAAGCAAAAATGTAGATTTGTTGTCTTTCTTTTTTGATTCTGTAGTTCCATGTAGCCCCCAGAGATCTCATTATCTTCAGTGACAATTTGTCATGAATCACACAATCATGTCAATAGTATGAATTCACTTCATCCTATCTTGTCAGTGTGCAGTGCAAAATTGCTTTCTCGTGTCTTGTCAGCCTGTAATGAAAATTACTTTGACACTATGTCAGTCTGTAATGTGAGTTAGTTTGACACCTCGTCAGACTGTAATGATGAATAAACCTTATGCCTGGCTAGGCTTTATGGCTAGCTTGCTTCATGTCTGGTCAGCTTGTAATTATGAATTAGCTTCATACTGTTTCAATTTGTAATGGTAACTTTGTTTTGGCTTGGGATGGTCTGAAGTGGTAAGCTACCTTCATGATAGGTCAGGTTGTAATGTGTGGGCTCCAACCCAAACTCCCCAAACCTAATAACTACAGAACACACTTTTTCCGTCTTACTCAGCTGGTCTGACACGGCTGCTGCTCGGAAATTAACTCAGTCATATTAGACTCTCTGCCTACAGGGAACTAATAAGGACTGATGTACCGGGAGTACTGTGGATCAATGTTTCTGTCTGTAAGCAGTATACAGTGTGCACAAACACACAAAGTGCACACAAAGACATTGTCAGTAATCAAGGAGAACCAGCAGACCTGGACCCTAAATGTGGCTGGATTCAAAATGACAACACTCTAGTGGAGTCAACACAACACTGTAGTGGAATCAACACAACACTGTAATATTCCATTAAGGATTAAACTTAATTGCAATTCTAAAAAACACTTGTCTGAGAGATCCTCATTTAGAAAAGTATTCATGCAAGGAATACACACACACAGAGGATAAATACAAGCATTTACATTTACATTTATGGCATTTAGCAGACGCTCTTATCCAGAGCGACTTACAAAAGTACTATGTGTTCAGTCAGAATATGCATCTCTATCTAGTATAAACAGGTTTAAGTCCAAACTACTCTAGCTCAAGCACTGCCATAAACAGTTGCCAGTGCTGATGACTAGAAAGAAGACAACAAAATACAAGATTAGACACAGTGCAATACCTAGCAAGACTAAAATACCTACAAAACTACATGCAGTATAAGTGCAATACTTAGCAAGTGTTCCTAAAGATAAAGTGCAATTACGCTTTATACCAATGCTTCAGTGGATTAGTGCTTATAAGTGCTTTACAAAGAGATGGGTCTTCAGTCTGCGTTTGAAAACCGCGAGAGAGTTCACTGTTCGGACAGCCAGTGGAAGTTCGTTCCACCATCTGGGTGCCAGGACAGAGAAGCATCTTGTCGTGTGTCTTCCATAAATCTTGAGGGATGGCGGGTCAAGCCGAGCCGTACTTGAAGCGTGAAGGGCTCGAGGTGCGGATCGACTTTTGACCATTGCCATAAGGTATGGAGGAGCTGGTCCATTTTTGGCTTTGTAGGCAAGCATCAGAATTTTAAACTGAATGCGAGCAGCCACAAGAAGCCAGTGAAGGGAGCGCAGCAGTGGAGTGACATGAGTGAACTTGGGTAGATTGAAGACAAGCCTTGCTGCTGCATTCTGGATCAGTTGCATGGGCCTGATGGCCTGCAGAGGAAGACCAGCCAGGAGCGAGTTGCAGTAGTCGAGCCTTGAAAGGACAAGAGACTGGACAAGCACCTGGGAGGCCTCCTGAGAGAGGAAGGGTCGGATACGTCGGATGTTGTAGAGAAAATATCTGCATGACCGAGTCAGGTTCGTAATATGGGCAGAGAAACGACTACTGGTCATCCAGAGTCACCCCAAGGTTTTTTGCATCTTTAGACGGAACAATCAAAGAGTTCTCGAATGAGATGGCAAGATCCTGCTGAGGACCTGTAGCTCCAGGGATGAAAAGCAGCTCAGTCTTGCTGGGATTGAGCTTTAGATGATGAGCTGTCATCCATGAAGAGATGTCAGTCAGACATGCAGAGATACGACTGCAAACCTGAGTATCAGATGGTGGGAAGGAAAGCATTAGTTGAGTGTCATCAGCATAGCAGTGGTACGAGAAACCATGAGAGGTAATTACATCACCAAGAGAACGGGTGTAGAGTGAAAAGAGGAGAGGACCTAGCACTGAGCCTTGAGGGACACCAGTAAGGAGCCTGCAAGAAGCAGATGTAGACCCTCTCCATGTTACCTGATAAGAACGCCTCTCGAGATAGGACTCAAACCACTTCCATGCAGAGCCCGCGATTCCCAGATCAGCGAGGACAGATAGGAGGATCTTGTGGTTCACCATGTCAAAAGCTGCAGAGAGGTCCAGAAGGATCAGAACCGATGACAGTTTGGATGATCTTGCAGTCTGGAGCTTCTCAGTCACCGCTATGAGGGCCGTTTCTGTTGAGTGTGCTAGTTTGAAGCCCGACTGGTTGGGGTCCTGGAGCAGGTTCTGAGTGAGAAAGAGAGACAGTTGGTTGTATACAGCACGCTCAAGAATTTTTGATAGGAAAGAAAGGAGTGATACCAGTCGGTACTTGCAGACTGAACTGTCCAGGGTGGGCACCACTGCACTGATCCAAAAAGAATACATATTGCCCCACATGCCTTTAGTATCTTACTCAACATAATGGAGTTGTGCCATTTTGTTACTGTAACAATGTAGGACCTTGGTTAACTGTTCTTTTTGTTGTAGTTCTAAAATGCACTGTGTGTGTGTGTGTGTGTGTGTGCTTACGTTTGTGACATAGCCCTCCCTTGCTTGGTATATTTTGACAATGCTGCCAATCACTGTGTTCTTGTCTATTATACTGCCATTTTAAAAATAAAATAGAAATAAATAAAAAAAATTTAAACCAGAAGTATGAACCATGAACGCATTGTGAGATGTCACACGGATCTACCGCGTTAGGTACAAAAGCAGAATGCGAGTAAATGTTAGATTTTAACTTTTAACTTGCTTGTATTGCTGAGCCAGGTACCACTTATTGATTTTTTGTTTGTAGTTTGTAGTGAGGCTTCATGACTTTGTGTGGAAACAGCTGGGAGTTATACTTCACTACCACATGATTTGGAGTTGTTAAATTTCCCAGCAGAGCCTTGTTTTTCAATGTGTAGTTTAGAAAAGTGAGAGAAATGTATGTTTTCTGATGATATTTGGTTTCGGTTTACACTCACATATGCACACATTCACAGTTGGACCATAAACATTGCTCACTGAGAAGGCAATGTGTGTGGTCCTGTTTTCTACCACCTGAAACAGTGGTTCCTCAAAGTAGAGATGGGCATGCTCCTAAATGTGCCAAAACACTCCCACTTCACTCCTATAGGCTGGGAACTAGAATAGACAGCCAATCAGATGGAGCATTATGAAAAGCTTACTGGAGGGCAAGCAGTCTAGTCAGGCATTCATGTGTTATTGGTTAGTACTGAAAATGAATAATTTCACACCTGGACTAAGGGACAATGTCAAAGGACACATCAGGGGACATGGAACTTTTAGGGACATAGTACCAATATGCTGAACACATGCGAAGGGGGTTGCCATGGAAGCAACAAAGAAGACAAACAATAAATGCCCTCATTCTGGAAGGTTATTAAAAATGTCATGGAGATGACGTCAAAGCTTATTACATGAAAAGCACTACCCACATGACATCATCTCCCTGTCTCATTGTTATTCTCTCTCAGTCTCTCTCTCTTTCTCTCACACACAAAAATTTTTTTTACAAAACTTCAAATGAAATGCTGTTTAAATATTTATCTTAAATCATGAAGCAACCCCCTCCCATGTGCTCCCCATAGTTTTATCAGCCCATTTTACTGCCGTTGAGCCAGCTCTACTCTCACTGTCTTCAGTACTACCCTAGTAGTGTACGACATGAAGTAGTTTTCAGAAGCAAAAATAAAGAGTGAAACAGTGTCATTGGGAGTCACTTCTATCGAAGTTCTCCCACATGATGAAAAACAGTGTCCGCCCTGACAACATAAACACTAAAAGCATTGGCATGTCCATGAGTGGCTGGTGCAGTGTGGACAGGGAGAGGTTCTATGAGACATTTCCTTCATGGAGACTTATGATGTCATGAATGGTACACATGATACACACATTACTCTTTATATATAAATTTATACACATTACGCTTTTTACAGACATTACATATTATACAGTCCAATAATGAGGAATCAGTCATAAATCTCCTTCACACAGCTGTCTGATGAATCAAGTCTTCCACAGGTCTCAGAACAGCTCTGAGGGGGAAATGAACACTTTAAAAGCCTCCAAGACTGTCTTCCTGTCTGTTTCTTTTCCCTTTCCATCCCATTCTTAATTCAGAAGACTCTGGGAATGGATTTTCTGTGTAGGAGAGAAATGTAATTCAGGGGCCAAATACCAATTAAAAAGTCATAATTTCAGAGGTTTGAGGGAGGGAATGTAAGAAGGAGGAAATCTTGAGTTCGATCATCTAATAATCTAAAACTCAGGAAGATTAACAAAAAGAAACCACTTCTTTTTGATGTCCTTGAGGCTATGCAAAACGAAACAATGAGGGGTGGGGTTTATTATCACGGGGTGGGGCTCCGAACCCCATACATCCACCCACTAGAGCTCTTAAGCCCACCCCTCACTGATAACTCTCTTCCTCTCTCCCTCCCTCCTCCTTTCCTTTTTCTCCATATGCTCGCTGTAACAGCAGAAACATATGTGTGCGCCCTCTCTCCCTCTCTGACATCATAACTCTGTACTGTGGTCCAGCAGGATGGTGGGGGATACACGGTGAACTCCGAGAATGCTCCCTAATTGTTTCCTTCCCTTCCATTCCCCCTCTCCTCCTGATCTCTCCTCTCCAGCCCCTCTAAGGCTGGATCACCTCCCTTACGTGTTTCTGTGTGAATATAGGACATAAAATTAAGGCTTCTTCCCAGCTTCTCTTCTCTACATCTGTTTAGTTCCTGAGATTTCTTGGCTTTTGCCTTCCCTTATCCCACCCTCTCTCTCTCTCTCTCTTTCACTCTCCCCTTTTCTCTCCATGTCTCTCTTGTTATTCCCCTCTGTTCCCCTCATTTTCCTTTTTCCCTCACAATCACCCCCACCTCACACAAAGAGTCATGCCATAAAGCTTGCCTACAATGCTGTTATTTCACCTCAAGCAGTGAACTGAAATTGACCAATCAGATTGTCCCTGAGACACCAACAGCAACCAGTCACAGCAAACGGGTGGGGCCAGAGTATGTTCTTCTGTCAGGTCAGGTCATCAGATGATTCAGGGATCATTAGGGGAGTGAGAAATGTAGACCAAAGAGGGGAAGATCGATTTTATAGCAGGCTGTATTTACTCACATGAGGTTTTTCCACAACCAACAGGATTTTTTCAGAAAGATGAATTCAGGGATGACAGATTGCGTGGTTAAAGAATCAGGGAGGGAGGGAGGGATGTCTGTCTGTCTGTCTTTCTTTCTTTCTTTCTTTCTTTCTTTCTCTCCAAGCTTTCCATTAGGGGAAAAAGAGAATATACGTTTCCTTTAGATAAATAGATCACTTTCTATTCTAAGGCATTCTAAGGCTTCACAGTAAGGGATTACAGGTAATACTGTAAAATAAAACAGCCAGGCAGGTTTAACCTCCTGTGGTCTAAGGCAGTGATTCTCAACTGGTGGGTCGCCACGTTCTGGGCGGGTCATGGACAGGTTGTATAATAAATAAATAAATAATAATTAATGCTCTTCTCATTTTCATTTTCATGCTCTTCTCATTACTAATTTTTTATCTTGAAAAAATGTTGGCAGGACTGTGGAAAGGTAAAAGAGACACGTGTGTGGAGAAAACTGAACCTTCGGAAGAGAACATGGCGCGTCTGTGGTGCAAACCCATAATCATGGGTGGCGATGCTGGACCTGGGCAGGACCGAACCACAGAGGAGGCCAGACCTCAGCGGTTTGGGTTTTGGTCGTGGGCAGCATGGGAAGAAAAAGACAACAGAGCTGTAAATTACTGAGCAAATGAGCAAAAGCAACTGCTGCTTGCCTCAGGGCTCCCTCAAAGGACACATGTACAAACAAACACACACACACACACACACACACACACACACACACACACAAACACACATACACACAAACACACACACACACACACACACACACACACACACACACACACACACACACACACACACACACACACACACACACACACACACACACACACAAACACACACATACACACACACTCACACACACACATACACACAAACACACATATTACAAGTATTACTTGCAGAAAAAATATTCCTAACCCTGTTTCTGTCTTTAAAGGAAAAAGACCAAAGTGTGCTTTTCTCTTTTTAAGCAATGCATGCAAAGCTGTGACATGCAGCAACAGCTTTTCATACGTTGCTAACTTTGTGAGGACATTGTGTTCTTCACCAAGTACACAATTACACCCACTTACACACATACACCTACTGTTTCACAGCCATTGACCAAGTCACAAGTGTGTGTTTTTGGTGTCCTACTCACAAACACACACACACCACACACACACACGACACAAAGCCTCACGGAAACCACCGCCCATTTCAAAACACACACAGAGCACATCTATGTGAATATTGTGTGTTGTGGCCCAAGGATGGGAGTGTGTGATTTGGGTGTCAGTAAGTATGACATTAGTCCTGATTTATGGGAACCTTTCTTGTCAGTGCAAAAGCTTCCTCTTCAAACTGCTTGGAATAACTATTGGACACCAGAGTGCAGAAGCACACTACACCATAAACCAGACAGAGTGACACACTCAAACATGCCTGTGCATTGATACACTACTCATATATCAGAATCCTGCGTTTGTTAAAATTTTATTTCACTTGCTGTAGTCGAGAAAACATGATGTATGACCTATGGCACATATTACAACCTTTAACATTCTTTCACATTATTGTCATTGTTATTAGTCAATAGCACAGTTAATCAATAATAAATAGTCATTGTTAATAGTGCCATCCAGTTTTCCTGGGCTCCTTTTCACCACACATCCTTCAATCCCCCTATCTCTGCTCCTCGCTCTCTTTCTGTCTCTGTCTGAATCTCTCTCTGTATCTCTCTTTCATTTGAAGGAGGTGTTTGCAATTACCACTCCCCCACCCAAACCTTAGCTCCGAGAATCAGAAAGAGCATGAGAGAGAGAGAGGGAGAGAGAGAAAGTATGAGAGGGAGATGCTGAAAGACAAAGTGGAAATAGAGGGATGCAGGGAAAAGGATGAAGAGGGAAAGACGGAAGAGAGGGTGAGATGGAGAGAAGAGGCCAAAAATCCCTCTACAGTGCCTATAAGTGCAGTTGGCTGTACTAAGGTATTAGTCCTCATCTCTGCCCCTCCCCCCTCCATTTACTTCCTCCCTCCCTCCATATACAGCAGTGGAGTCAGTGGTGAGTGTTTCTCATAAAAGTGGCTGGGCCCTGGGTCCTGAGGGTTAGAGGTTTGGGGTTTAGAAGCTGGAAAACATTCTCAGACTTCTTTCCATTATTCATGTAGAAGCTTCCAGACTTAGATTAGTGGTAGAGAAGGAAGGGGAGGACTCTGGAAAATATATAAATTGTGCAAAATGATAAATTGCTTAATATTGCGTATCATTTTTTTTCCCTCTGTAACCTTGTCTTCCATTTTTTCTTTGAAGTAAACGTTAGGAAAGTTAACCCTCAGCTGATTGGTCTGTCAGGTCCATTACATTAATGCCAAAAGACACCCACCTGATCATGTAGCAAAGAGCGAGAATGCATGTTCTAAGAAACAGCAGTGTGGAGAAAAAGACTTGAGTAACGAGAAAATGAGAAAAGAAGGAGAAGCGGAGGAGGGGAAAGCAGTGCAAAAAGAGAAAGATTGTTGGGGGAGGTGTTGCTCCAAAAAAATGAAAGCAGCTTTAGAATGAAAAGATAGAGAGATGGATCAGCTTATTCCATGTTCCTCCTCTGTGCATTTATTCAGCTTTTCAACTGATGCTGAATTACACAACATAAGGCTTAATTAGAAAAGGCACAGTTACATGCTGAGTAAAATCTCACTGTTTAGGCAGTGCTAGTCTTCCAGGTGTCTAGAAGGCAGAACAACTGGTCTGGATGAAAAGTGTGTGTGTGTGTGTGTGTGTGTGTGTGTGTGTTTAGTTTAGGCTATGACAGATGAGAGCTGAGGGACTATAATGCCTATTCCAGACGTCCTCTTCTATAAACATGGAAACACACAATCTGGCACAGAGAAAACCTTCAAACACACACACTCGCACAAACCCGCACGACTACCATGTGAGAAATCAACCACGAATGCAAACAAAATGTGTGAGTGTGTGTTCCCTTCTGTTGGGTCAGTGGGGATTAGAGAGCTCCACATCACTCTTCAGATGGGGATATTTTCCTACTGACTCATCCCAGCCAAAGTGAGCTCGCCCTGGGACACGGACTCCCAGCCTCCCCTTGCCCTCCTCCTCTCCCTGGAGCCCAAAATCCCTCCCGCCCAAAATCCCTCCCGCCTCTACTTCTCTAAGAATGTATGAGTGTACAAAAAAGATGGAAGTGGTGAATATCACTGCTTGTCATCTGAAACCAGGGTTCTCTGCTTGTGTGTGTACACATGTGTGGGAGTGTTGGATGGTTGCCTAGGTTGCCGTGTTTCCGCGTATGTTCATGTTCTGTATAGACTTGCAAACATGCACATGCACACACACAAACACACACACACAAATTTGCTGGCATGTTAATGACACCACAACACTCTGAAGTAAAAGCTTCATGTCATTTGCTGTTAAATGTATTTCTCAGTCATGCAAAAGAGGCAAAAGTCATAACTACATCTATCAAGATTTCATATTACAGTAATGTAAATACGTAAGCACATAAGAATGTAGTACTTATTAATTTTTAATTAGTAATGATCAGGTATAATTTTTTTCTTATAAATATATCAGTTAGGGTTGCTCGTTGATTTCTGTTATAGGATCTCACCTTGGTCTTTGGCCACCTTATACACACCACAATATCTCTCACACACACACACACACGCACACAGACAGGTGCAGGCAAACCATAGCAATTTTTATGAGAAACAGTAAGACCAGTTCAGTAATTTGGGGTCTAAATAAAAGAGATTACTAGAAGCTCAGTACTGATTCATGGGCTGATGAATTTTCATTTGCATAATGATTTTGGCAAGTGTCTCATTCTGCTCCAGTTTTGAAGGTTGGCGCTTTCAAATGTGATTTTTGCACCTTTTTGCACTCTATTGTAAGTCATTGCTGGGGTTATTGGCTTAGTGTCATTATCTCTGTTGCATTTTATGTTCTATGTTTTACTTTTGTTTATAGTTTATTATATTTAATTGTCTCCGGGTTCTCCTGGTTATTATGGACTGCATGAATTAAACATTACTCAGGTCCACACTTGTGTCCTGCCTCCATACTTGATCTTTAAGACAAACATAACGGTGTAGACCAGTGGAAAATGAGCTTCACTAAAGTAGTGATCTTGCTATATGTTGTGATTTGTGGTGACATCATACGGGGATTTATTTGAACCTTTTTGTGTTACAGCGGATGATGGCACCAGAGATTCACTTTACACCTCATTTGAACATCATTGACAGAGACTCTGATACTGGCATCAATGGATGTATACCATGATATAGATGCTGACTGATATTCATGTTGGACAAGAGAGCCTTTGTTGTCTACTGAGTAATGTGTGTAATGCCCTTTAAATCGTTCAGCGAGATATTTGGAAAATCTGGGTCAATATTGAAGTACATGCTACTGTGATCGTATGGAACCCAGAGCAGGCACAAGGGAATATCCTTCCTGGCATATCCAGGGAGAGAAGCACTTGGCCGGGTACATGACTTGGCTGGGTACATGACAATCAGATTCAGCATGGAAGTCTCCAATGGAGAGAGAGGTATGGAGAAAGAGAGACAGTGAGGTTGTGTGTATGTGTGTGTGGTAGAAGAGGGGGGTATAGGAATGTGGAAAAAGTGACATAGACAAGCAATTACCCCTCCCTCTACTCTTTCTCTGGTACTTTCTCTCTCTCTGTCTCTCTCTCCTTCTCTCCCTCTCTCTATTTCTCTCTCTCTATTTCTCTCTCCCTTTATTTCTCTTTCTCTCTCCATTTTTTTATCTTTTTCTCTCTCTTTATCTCTATGGCTCTCTATTTCTTCCCCTGTCTCACTTACTCACTCTCTCTCTTTCTCTCTCTAACGTGTTGACCAGCTGTTGTACATTCTTTCCACCTCACCTCTTGGGTCGACTGTTTTTAACATTTTTCCTGGTTTACAAAAGAACAGCCGTGCATGCATGTGTGAGGGAGAGAGATCATGACACGTGCAGAGGGTGAGTTAGGGAGGGGAGAGGAGTGGAGAGGAGGGGAGGGGAGGAGAGAGGAGAGGAGTGGAGGGGTGGAGAGAGGAGAGGAGTGGAGAGGAGGGGAGGGGAGGAGAGAGGAGAGGAGTGGAGGGGTGGAGAGAGGAGAGGAGTGGAGGGGAGGAGAGGGGAGAGCAGGGGAGAGGAGATGAGGTGAGGTGAGAGGAGAGGAGGGGAGGGGTGGAGAGGGGAGAGGAGAGGAGGGGAGGAGAGGGGAGGTGAGAGCAGGGGAGAGGAGATAAGGTGAGGTGAGAGGAGAGGATCGGTGGAGAGAGGAGAGGAATGGAGATGAGGGGAGGTGAGAGGAGAGGAGGGGAGGGGAAGAGAGGGGAGAGGAGGGGAGAGGGGAGTGGAGGAGAGGGGAGGGGAGTGGAGCAATCCAGGTGATCCAGCTCAACTAATAATTGGAATTTTTCCCTCAAGCCATTCAGCCAAACACTGCTGTGCTTGGTCATCCACAACCATCCCTCTGCTCGTCCTTTATACTTCTGTGTGTGTGTGTGTGTGAGAGAGACAATGAGAGAGAGAAGGAAGGAAGCATGACAAGGGGGTCAGAACTGAGTTCAAAGTTCAAGAGGATCATGTGGGCAGGGATCTGATGGCCATCCACTAAAAATGTCTCGTGTTTATTCCATTTATAAAACATGTATGTCTCTCATGAGGCACTTTCAAACAAGGGACAGAAACAAGGGACTTAATATGTTATAAAGGGAGACATTTAAATACTGTATATTTAAACGCTAGATGCTTACAGATTGTGTAATGCTTACTGATTTCAGTACTGATTTCAGATTTACAAACTGATCAGTTTTACACAGATAAGCAGTAATTTGGTACTACCTACTCAACAGAATTACTCAGAATTCGATCATAATTCACAGGAATTATGAACTGCAGATCAATAATACACTGGATTTAGTTGGAGCCAAAGGAGAGGCCTCACAGCAGAGCCGAATCTGGAGCGTTTCATAAAAGTTGGCTGAGATGCATTCTGATGAATCTGCAATCATGGGAGTGGGATGGTGTGGGCTTTTTTACAGAGAAGGTTAGCAATATTTACTCAGAATTTCAGCCCGCCACTTGCTCATTGGATTCTACAAAATTGCAGTCATGAGCCAATAACTATCTAACTGGTTTTCACCCCATTTATGAAGTCTTAATTATCAGACTTGTTGATGGGACAAGATCAGCTTCTTGCATCCTTGACCCACTGCTCACTTCCTTGGTTAAAGCGTGTCTGACATCACTTTGTCCTCTCATCACTAAGATCATAAATGCTTCCCTAAGTTCTGGCATCGTTCCCCCCAATTTGAAGCTGGCTGCTATCACTCCAGTCCTAAAGAAGCCAGAACAATTTCAATCTGGTTTTAGAATAAACCATAGCACTGAAACAGTCCTGGTTAGGGTCATGAATGATTTATTGCTGGCAGCTGACTCTGGTCTGGTGAACATCCTCCTTCTTATTGATATAACTGCAGCAGTCGATACAGTCCGTCATGATATACTTCTTCATAGACTGGAATCTTGTACTGGGATCACTGATTTGGCAATGGCTTGGTTTCAATCATATCTCACTGATAGACGAGTTTGTATTTCTGGGAAATTTTCGATCTGACACACACACACACCTTTTCCTCATGGTGTCCCTCAGGGCTCAGTTCTTGGTCCCATCCTGTTCACTATTTACATACTTCTACTTGGTGATATTAAACAACATCATGGTCTTCAGTTCCATTGTTACGCGGATGACACTCAAATTTATGTTAGCACTAAGCCATTCAAAAAGATTGGTCAACCAACACTATCCATCCCAGGTTTTATTTCATCCTCTGTGGCCCAGGTTCACAACCTTGGTGTTATTTTAGACTCCACACTTTCTCTAGATGCCCACATCAATAACATTACTAAGATTGCCTTTTTCGACCTTAAAAACATTGCCCGATTGTGCCCTTCTCTCACTGATTCAATGACTGAAACACTGATCCATGCCTTTGGCACCTCGAGACTTGACTACTGTAACTCTGTTCTTATTGGACTCCCGGTTAATAGTCTAAATTAGTTGTAGTATGTACAGAACACATTACATACATTGGCTTCCAGTATAGTACTGTATACAGTTCAAGTTACTGCTTCTGGTTTTTAAATCTCTGCATAGGTTGGCCCCTCCATATCTTTCTGCTTTGCTGTCTACATATTGCCCCTCATGTTCACTCCGATCTTCTGATGCTCACCTGCTGTCTGTTCTCCCTGCATCATTACACATGTATGGCGAAAGAGCATTTGGTGTTGTTGGTCCAAAGTTGTGGAATTCCACCCCACTGTACCTCCGTACTTGCACATCTGTTTCCACTTTTAAAATGTATCTAAAAACGTATCTGTTTAAGACTGCTTTTCCAATTTTGTAGTTCTTTTCTTTCTCTTATGGCATTGGTGTGTCACTGTTATTTTAACTCAGTTACTTCTTTTTATTGTAAAGTGTCCGTGTGTGTCTTGAAAAGTGCTTATAAATACAATTCTACTACTACTAATAAGGGGCAGGGCATTAGAGGTGGAGGGGCCTTAAATGGGTGGGGGAGCCTCAGAGGCATCTCAGCAGGACAGCACTAGACAGCGTCGGTGGCACACGTGGCCTCCCCTGACACGGTTGGGCTTTTATGGGAAACCGAAGAGAACAAATGACAGCAGAGGAAGAGAGGAAATGCTGGTATCCCTCCCCCAGGCTCTCTCTCTCACACACATTCCCTTTCTCTCACTCACACATTCTCTCTTTCTCTCTCTCTCTCACACACACACACATAACACACACACTTTGTCTTTCTTTGGTTAATTATTGCCATCTGCATTTTCAGTGCAAGCAAAAAAAATGTGAGTGATATGTGAGACAAAACACACACAGAGGAAGTCAACAGTAATAGTGTTACATGGAGCTGAACCAGTGGGACTCACATGAAACTAATGGTGTCATTCCTGTGTGTAAATTCTATATGAATGCAAAAGTGTTAATGCAAATGTAAAGTCCAACTCCAACTTGGGCTTCAGTTACTCACTACCTCTTAGCCCTAGGAACATATACTCAACACACACACACACACACCATCACCATGTAAACAGATATCTTAGTGGTGGCTATTAGTGAAGCCAAACTCTTCACTCATGTTTTCCCCTATCAAACAGTGAGTCACAGCTGACCTCAGAAATACACACACACCACTGCAATTAAACATGATTGGCAGAGAGTTCACATACTGTTTTTTTCTTCTCTTAAATCACTCGTCCTCTCTTTTTTCTTTTACATAGAACTCAATTCATGTAGTGACTGTACCTTCATTTTATGCTGACAAACTTACAAACAAGTATCCTGGTAGTGGCTGCACAATTTAATGAATAATTATTTTGAATTAGAACACCCTCCACCCCAACAGTCAGGCAGTTTTCCTTGATTGATTAATGAAGAAGGATGAACAGGAGGGTGACAGAGAAAATTATCCAGAAAGAGGCAGAGGAGAAAGATAGAGAAAGATGATGAGCTTTTGTGAATTTATCATGCATCATATCATTGATATGTATGAATTACAGCTGCCTGCCAGATGATCTTCCTACTTTTATCTTCCGCTCTTCTACTTTCCTTATATTCATATTGTTTCTCTGAGCCTTTCAGAAGGCTGAATATATTAGCATAAGACCAGTCAGTAATTCGTTTTGTGAGTGTAAGGATTACATATGACATTGGTCCTAAACAGTACAGCATCAAGACCTGAAAACAAAATGCACTGTGGGAAATTGAGTTATGGATGAACACAAGCCCCCAGCACTTAATTATAGTGGCAACTGTATTCACAGTTTTAATCCAGTTCCAATGATTACAGACAGTGTGAGCTGCCTCCTAGTGGCCATTAGAGGCACAATACCATGACCATCGCCTGCTCCCCATACGAACCCCATTACTCACACCACCATACAGCTTCGACTGCAAAATCACGAACTTTCAGCATATGACTGAACATACACACATATATCAATATATAAAACCCCACAACTATATGCTGCACGAAGTCATCAGCATCTGATCCTGCAGTTTCATTTTGCTTTGATTTGAAAGTGCAGGGTAACTACCTTCAAACTGGTTTGTGGAAAAAAGAATTCTGCTCATGTACTGGGAGTTTAGCACCGTCTCTGGTCTTAATGGTTTCCAAATGGGTGCTGAATGTTGTGTCAGCGTGAGAATGTGTGTGTGTGTCTTTGTGTCTAGGTGGGTTGGAAAAATGTGTCGACTGGAACAGGATTTCCTCCAGCCAGATGTCAGAATACCCCCCCAACGCACTCACACACACAGGGGAGCAGAACCGCTGGCAGAGTCTGTAGTCCCTGTTAAGTCCAGTGGAGTCTAATGTTGCCAGTTAGACCTGAAAAAACTACAGCTCTAGAATCAATAAAGAATAAATACAGACACAGAATAAATACAGATCTAGAATAAACCTCTGGATATAGTTCCTGAATACAGCTCTGCAATGCAGCTCTGTAGATTTCCCAGCCAGTGACAATATCTGCAATTCAACTTGTTTTACTTTACTTCTTTAATCAGCTGTCCTATGAAAATGCTAATATACTAAGCAATAATTTTCAAGCTAGACAGATAGATAACGGAGCAAACAAAAAAAGACATTTGTTTATTTAACTATTGTTTTAGGCTTTATGAACACATAACTTGTATCAAATCCTTGTTCAAAATCCTGAGCTAACCCCTTTTCTCACTCTCTCATTTCTAAGATAGAAATGAGAGTTTCTCATATGTTTTTCATTTTTTTTCTAAACTTACTTGTTTATCTGTCACACAGCTTTGATCTCTCGCATTCAGAAAATAAGATCTGGTTATAAAAATTTTCCAGCGCCATCCCTGACCCCCCGCCGTTTCCATTTGCTAAGTGATTCCAGATGAGAGCAAGCCGGAGCTGAGTGGTGGTGATGTCATCGCTGGTCCCCTGTCTATTTCTCTACATCTACAAGAAAGATGGAGGAGACGGGAAACATTTGCTTTGTGTGGAAGGGGAGTGAGCAAGTGGGAGAAAAGGAGGATAAACCTGTGTCCTGTATCAAGAGAAGGCAACAAGATAGCAAAGAGATTATGCATCATGCATGTTTGCACTCATACTGATCAAACACTTGTGTGTGTCTGTGTGTGCGTGTGTGAGACAGAGTGAGTGATGTTAAGCTATTATACCTTTGATTAGAAGCCAGCATCACCTGGACTGTAAGGAGGGGTTAAGAGACCGATGGAGTACTCAAAGCACTGTGTGTGTGGGTGGGTGTGTGTGTGTGTGAGAGAGAGAGACTGAGAGGCCAGGCATTTACTGCACGGTGAAGTCCACTCACAAGCATGATTAAAGTCACAAATTACAAACATGTGCTTGCTACCATCTCAATCCTTTCCTTCCACTTTCCCTTCCACTCCCAATGTCTCTCTCAAAATCACCAGCCAGACATAGATAGATAGATAGATAGATAGATAGATAGATAGATAGATAGATAGATACCTGTGTGTATGTGTGTGTGTGCGCATTTAAACAAATATACATATGGCGCGTTTACATGATTACATTGTAAGGGTTGGAGGTTGAGGGGATGGATGCTGTTTGGGTTGTTGCTATGCAACACAGACATAAATAAACCATAGAAAAAATATACTCTAGACAGACACACACACACAAACACCTGAAGAATAATTGAGTTTCCCTGTGTTTGGATAATCAGCCATGTGTGGGTGTCTGTGAGACAAACCCACATTTGTGATTGGGACATGCTCAGATATGACAGTTTTCCGCTGGGACTCCGCAGTGGAATATTTTATTGCTTTGGGTCCGATTCTCGGATTGAGATGTCATCTTATATTTTTAGATGAGATGGATGAAAGAAAAACATCTGAAGATAAAGGCAGATGATGGCCTTGGTGTGGGAGTGTGTGCAGTGTCTCCGTCAGTATCATTGCAGCCTGCACGCCTGTCCAGCACAGAGTGTTTAAAACCTACTCAGTCATACTCCCCTAATCGGTAGCTACATATCATAATTCAAGAAGTTTTAATCATGCTGTGCGTAGTGCTGAATAAAGGCTGTCCATTTGCTTTTTGACACAATTCTTGAGATGATTTTAATATCTGTATAGATCTACAAGGGGTGTGATAACAGTTATAGAGCAAGTGATGGACTGGTGTCACGGTGAGGGAGGCTCCCCCTATCGGTTTGGTGGAGGAATCCACCCTGAGCTAAGCCTCCCCGATAGGGGTTGTCACACCAGGAGCCTAGGGTGACCCCTAGCATAGGGCAGGGGTGCAGCTCCGTGAAGCAGGGGAGTCCGGGAGTCGGGTAGTGGAGGCGTTGCCGCACCAGGGAGGTAACCTGCACACACCCTAGCACCGAGGACATGTGGTTGAGCCATGCTCCCCATCCACACACACCTTAGGGGGTTCAGCAGTTAGAGTCCGCAGGGGCGTGAGGGTCCTGTGACCGACGGGGGCGTGGTTATCGTTCGGTTGATGGCCCGGTCGGTCCAGGGTCTCCGCCCATGGAAGGGGAGTTAACTGTCTTTTATGTTGCAGAGCGTGGACGCGGAGGATAGCCGCTCCCTGCGGCCAGGGGGTTCCGCCCAGTTAGGGGGACCCAAGCTATGTGTGTGTTTTGTGTTGTATAGCTCTGGGTCCATGGGGAGTTGGTCCCTGCTGTGTCCCCTCCTGCCCACCCGTTTTAGTTTATTCTGCTGCCGCTGTTGGCCGCACACCGGGCTGTAGTGCGGCTTGGTGGGGGGGGTCTGTCACGGTGAGGGAGGCTCCCCCTACCGGTCGCCTCCGGCACAGCGGCAGTTGTCCTGTTGTTGTTGCATTGTGTGCATCCCTCAGGTGGGCGGGGTCTATTAACCCCTTCACCTGTTGGTCGTTGTATCCTTAATTTGGAGCAGAGCACGGGTTTTTGGTTTGCGCACTTTATGCATTAAACCCCTGTTTTTCTCTGAGACATGGCGTGATCGTTTCCTTTTTCCTGATCGTTTGCCCGTCACAACTGGACAATATTGTTCAGCCGTTATAGGTTATGTGTGCATACAACAGCATTAACCAGATGTCATTTATATTATACTTTTACATGTTTGCCAAAGGCTCTTATGCACAGCAATGTCCAATTTCAATCACAGAAATCACACAGGTCTTCTTGGTATTTATTTGTGCTCTTGCCCAGATGGAAGATTAATTTTCAGTTTACTTAAATGTTCCTTTGACAATGTAGTGCTATAATTCAGATACTGAACATGAAAGAGGTTTTAAAGACGCCATAAATGCAAACTTCGAGACAACAAATATCAGTGAATTTGTGTTGGAAGTCCAAGAGCACAGAGAACTAAATCCCCCACTGTTCATGTCTGTACCTGCTTGGACTTCCAGGCACTCTTTGTTTACTCATAGAGATCAATTGTACATATTTTGACATGCCTGCCAGCACACGCCATCCCCGGTAGAGGAGATGTAATGTCCAACGTTTATGAGTCACTGTTAATAAATGAGCTACCCAGTTGTTCAGATGAAACTCAGCTTATTAACATGTAAGCCTGCATCATCCTATAAATAAAAAAAAACACCTTGTTACAATCGGGCTGAGCAGGTGTGACGCAAGCTCAGGATTTTAAATAATTGATTAACAAAAGAAGAGATATAACTAGACAGGGAAAGAACACGGCAGGAAAACACACACAACTAAAGAGCTAACAAACTCGAACGAGGCCGACAGGCAAATTACTAACAATGAATACAACAGAGGAAGCAGATCGGGTTTAAAATAGGGATACTGTCACGGTGACGCCCCAGACCCCTCCCTAAGGGCGTGTTTATGTCGTCTGAGTCCTTATGTGTAGTTCCGTGGGTGTGTGCCGGTGTGGGTGTGTTCCTTAGTCTCACCTGTGGCTCGTCTCGTCATCACGATGGAATAGTGTTGTTCGTCTATTTAATGTGTGCTTGCGCAGTGTCCCGTGCTCGTCTTTGTTAGAGTCATTATAGTGGAGTGGTGCGTGTGAATGTTGTGTGTGCGCGCTGGAGAGCGCTGCGTGTAAAAAGACGCAAAATAAACTAATGAATGACCGTAATCAAGTCGCTTGTCTCTGCATCCAAATCCGACGCTCCACCGTGACAGAAAGACGAGCCGCAAGGGATGCCAGGGCACCGTGAAAAGGGGAGGAGGTCCAGTACGCATGGGACTCGGAAAGGAGTGACTACTCGGGGTACTCCCAGAGTAAGGAGTGTTATATGGGGGAGTATGTCAACCCCTCTCCCTCCGAGTATGCACCGGAGGCAGAAAGTGACTTCTGGGAGAGGAACCCCAAGGAGGAGGAAAGGAGTGACTACTCGGGGCATTCCCAGAGTACGGAGTGTTATACGGGGGGATATGTCAGCCCCCCTCCCTTCGAGTACGCACCAGAGGCAGAGAATGACTACTGGGAGAAGAACCCAGAGGAAGATGAGAAAAGTGACTACTCGGGTTATTCCCAGCGTACGGAGCGATACGTGGGGGGAGATGTTAGCCCTTCCCCCTCCGAGTACGGGCCAGAATGCGAGGGAGAGTGGAGAGAGGAGGATAGCCCCCTTTCCTTCGAGTACTCGGACAAGGGGCGAGAGTCAGAGGGCAGGATCCTCAATCCGCCGGTCGCGGAGGAACCCATGGACACTGGAGAGTTCGTGTCCTGGGGGAGGCTCGCTTCTCCGTCAAGGTCCGAGGGCAGGGAGATGGACTGCCAGCAGGACAGTGCGACGAAAGAGGTCGAAATGAGGAGTTGTGGCTCCTCAGAAGGAAAGAGGAGTTTTGGGGAAGGACCTGGAGAGGTTTCCCCAGCGAAGGGGATAAGGTCCAGGTACACAGCCACAGGGAAAAAAGGCAAGCGCGCTCCCGTAACGCCGCGGGGGAAGGTAAAAGCCCAAGGGCGCCCGCCCTTGGAGGCAAGCTCCAGCAACGCCTCGGGGGACGAGAAAGGCCACAGGGAGTCCGCCGCAAGCGGGTAAGCGCGCCCCGGTGAAAGCCCGGAGGAAGAGGAGCCGTGCCACCCAGACCCCAGAGCCGACGCAAGCGTCCAATTCCCCTACGGCGGGGAGAGGGACCCCGGCTGCCGCGACGGGGGAGGGGTGCATACCGGGTACCGCAACAGGCGCGCCCCTAGGGGTCGCGGGGATGCAGGCAGGAAAGCCTGCTCCACTATTTCCCATGCTTTCGGTTCCTGTGTTTATACCTAATCCCCTTTTCCCCCTCGTGCCCATGTTGGTGTGTATGCCTGTGTGTGTGTTTGTGCCAGTCGTGTCATTGTCTAATGTGTTGTCGCCTGTCTTCCCCAGGGGGGTGGTCTAGGCATCGTCGCGGTGGAGCCCCTCGCAGAGGAGTCGACTCTCGCTCGCTAAGGTCCCTGGCGGTCCCGGACCTGTCCTTAGACGTGGGTCCAGGGCGTTACAGCTAAGCTGGGCAACCCGAGGGCGGAGGTTTCCCTTGGTGGGGGGCTCTGTCACGGTGACGCCCCAGACCCCTCCCTAAGGGCGTGTTTATGTCGTCTGAGTCCTTATGTGTAGTTCCGTGGGTGTGTGCCGGTGTGGGTGTGTTCCTTAGTCTCACCTGTGGCTCGTGAGACTAAGGAACACACCCGCAAAATAAACCAATGAATGACCGTAATCAAGTCGCTTGTCTCTGCATCCAAATCCGACGCTCCACCATGACAGATACCAGGCACATAACTAGAAATGACCACGGTACAAAGGCGCATGGAGAACATTAGCGGGGATAATGACCAGGAGCGACTAGGGACAACACACAGCAAATATCAGATAATAAAGTGAAATAGAACAGATAAGGACAGGAACTACAACTAAGACAATCATTACAATAACCGACAAGGAACCAGGAAAACGCAGGGAATATAAATACAGACAAAACAAGGAGATTAACAAGACACAGGTGGGAACGATAATGACGGGGCAAGGACACAAGGTACAGGGACATGACAGACAGAAGGGAAACCATGGAAACAAGGCGGGACTAGGGTAGACAACACAAGACAGGGACGGAGAGCGGAGCTACACATAACACACCTATAGTAATATTTAAAAAGCAGGATTAAAAACCTGTTACACTGTGAAGGCGCTTAGTCCGTAGAGGACTAATCGCCGGGTTTTTTATGTTGAGGTAATAACAGCATGGGAGAAGCGGATAAAACAAAAGTAAGAAAATAAGGAAACCAAAAAATACACGGAGAAGCGAACAAAAACACGGAGCTATCTCGACGTGGACGTGGTAAACGGGGAAGAACAAAAAAATACACGGAGCAACCCTCAACGTGTCTGGGGAAAAACTGAGAATAAATCCCTTCCCTCAAAACAACAAACGGATAGGAAGAGAAATAGGATTTGGGAAAACTTGAGAAATGCCAGTAAAGGGCACAGGAGTAACAGAGGCTCGAAAAAACAGAGTGGTGAAACAACACCATGTATGCAACACGTTACTGAGAGGCTGGCTGAATGAACGAGGAAAGATGACAAACAACTCAGCAATGAGACACTGCAACTGTCTCCCTTAAATGAGGAGGGAGACAGCTGCAGGTCATCATTGCTGATTACGCTTGGGTCTGGAGTAGGCTCGCGAGCCCCCTCCAGTGGCGGCAGAGAGGATGCAAACATTACATAGTTATAGTGTATATAACTTTATATACTGTATATGTTAAAGAAATGCAATGCAGGAACATATGTCTGGAGATGTTCTAAGTACATACAAGATTGTTTACAATTTGTTTAAAATGTTTTAAATGAAAACCAAACCAAGTCTCCTGACACTGCCTCATTCCTTATTTTGCTGTGTTTATCTTTATCTCAGGGTGCTATCGAGACCTTCCTCAGATCCCATTGTAAAACAAGCTTGTCATGTGGATTCTCAAGACCGCTCATTTGAGCATCGAGTGAAGATGATTGTTCATCTGGATTTGCAGTTGTTGAGCTGGATAAATCCATTTGATTGTGGATACTGGAGTTTTTTGCATTTGTGACATCTTTTTTCCAGAATTTACAAATCAGTGACACCAAAAATAAGAACATAAAACCTGAAATCAGAACCAAGACCATAC
>JAGXOD010000029.1:3097231-3219316 GCA_020368025.1 Brachyhypopomus occidentalis | reverse complement strand
TGTGTGTGTGTGTGTGTGTGTGTGTGTGTATGTGTGTGGAGGGGGCAGGCTGTGTGTGTGTGTGTGTGTGTGTTGTTTATATGACTCCTGCTGGAACCGAACAAACACTGTAAGAGTTCATTCAACACAGTAGGTGTTGATTCAACACTGGAGAATTTGCTGTGTGAAATTTAAGAAATGTGAAGTTAATTCATGTTAATCCCACAGTTCCCCAGACAGCACTGCCTTGTGTGTATGTGGACATGGTCAGCATATCCCTGCGGGTTATAACTCTGTCCTGCTGTCTGTTCCTGGCTCTTGGCTGTCATGGTGATATCCCCTCACCCTGACAATGCGCCTCTCCTGACCTCCACCTTCCGACCCGCCCCCAACGGATAGGAAGGTGCAGCATCTAAAAACACTCACATAGCCATGAGGCAATTAAAGATCAGCCCCCATTTAACAATGTGCAACTGAGCATGTGCAATGTGACTTGCTTCTCATTGGCTTTCCATGCCATCCTCACCAAAGCTGCTTACTAGCCACTTCCTGTTACCAGACTGCTTCTGTAGACACTACGCAGGGCATTTTAGATGTTCAATAAGGTAGGTTGACTCCAGCCAAAAGGGCAGATGAGGGCAGATGAACATTGCCTCTGTTTAGTCCGTGTTCTCCGAGCTCTGCCAGGTCTACAGATGAGCCTTGGCCGAAAGTGCATAAGGCACGAGGTGCAGGACCAGGTGCTTCATCCACACGCAACCCTTCAGCTGAAAGTTGCTGTTCATATACTGGAAGTGGACGTCTAAAGGCAGATATGCATTTGGAGTTTCCGCCCCCCCCCCCCCCCCCCACAGACGAAGCCCGTTCCATCTCTGGTTGAGACACCTGTCGAGACACCTGTAGACACACATGAGACACCTGTCCAGACACACACCTGTTGAGACACCCAGGTTGATTCTTGTGCTTGGCTGCATATCTCAGGTCTCAGATGTCCTCCATGTCAGGCATGTGTCACTAACACTACTGTTCAGGGACCTGCTGGTCAGCCGCGGTACTTCTCATCTTCTGCTTCTGCTTTCTTTGACACAGACTTCATTCATTTGATTGTTTCCAGCGAACTGCAGTGGTGAGTCCTAAGCAGGTCATCATATAAAGGTCTTTACACGACACCACAACTTTAAACCACTTCTCTTGTGGTATATTGGTGTGAAAAAAAGGTCCCTTTCACTGGGATTTAGTCCAATCTTTTATTATTATTATGTTATATTATATACTATTAAAAAACACATTTTACACAAAAAGCTATATCCAGTTTTAATGCTTTCATTTGGTTTTGAATAATTGACATGTTAAGCCAAGAAAATTCTGCTTCAGGTATTTTGGCATGGAAAATTCTAGCTATTGCCCTGGTGTGTGTGTGTGTGTGCTGTGTGATGGATTGGTACCTAGGGTTGGTGTCTGCATTACACCCTGTGCTGCTGGGATTGGCTCCTCCCACTGACCCTGGAAGGTGAATTAATATTTTAGGCGCCCAAACAGTGACAAATGCTGAGAAAATCGGGCACCTCCAAGGCCACAAGTCTCGCAGATTCACATAAAATGATGATGTGTGAACGGCAGACTACCACTGGTGACTCCCAATGTTCTAAATCTCCACAATCTGCGCACTCGTGCTTTGAATATCAAATCTCTAAATGCTCACGCACTATTCTCACTCTAAATATCCGCTAGTACCCACACTCTAAATACCTGCACACAACATAAAAACTCACAATCTTAAATACCAAGTTTCTAAATACCCTTTTGCCTCAGAATTATGCCCTACCCTGTTTGCCCCCCGAATTCCACCAGTCCAACTGTGAACTTGCTACTTCCTGTTCTGTGGGCGTCTGTTGCTAGGAGACGAGCGGGCCGCTCTCCGTCAATTCCAAACGGCGTGACGCGTGTTCCTCTCCCTCTCGGCTTCTCTGTGGAAGGTTTGGCCGGCTGTCGCGCACTGATGTACAGTTTCCTTTGAGGCAGAGTGGGCCTTTCTGTGGCTCATACCGCTTCTCAAAAGGGAGGAAATGGGGCCGAGCTCTGGGGTCAAACGGTCCCTCCCGTGGCGCTCCTGGGGGACAATGACGGTGGGACGGTGCAGTGTGGGCGGGGCTGGGGGAGGGGCTGGGGGCGGGGCATACTGCTGGAGTGGAAGGGTAGGGGGCGGCGGTGTTTGGGAGGGGAGAGGGAGAGAGAGAGGGAGGGAGAGAGAGAGAGGGGGAGAGGGTAACAGGAACAACCCTAGAACACTCTAAAGGTTTTGTTTTTGTTATTGAATAAAGAAAGCAAGTTTACCCTCAAGATGTGTTCACTGCTTTTAATAATCTCTCTTACAGCTAAGAACATAGTCTTATATTTCTGCCATGGGAAATTAGGCCACAAAATAATTATGCTTTCCTTAATATGACTATATGCTTGTTTTTAGTTCATTCTGTGGTTGTTACATTGGGGAAGGTGGTGTGCAATACACACACACACACACAGACTATAAAATAATGTTAATCCAATCAAACTTTGTTTTTTTTTTACTCAGATATTCGACTTCAGACTACATCTCATGCTGTTCGCAGTCGTTTGAGTCGTTTTTATGTGCACTTCTTTGGAATTTTTATGACCATATTGTTACCGAACTGGGACTTTGCCAGATTCTGCCTCTTCCCCCCCCCCCTCAACCTTCTTCTGTGTTGTTGCTTTGCATTTGAAAGGACCACCCATGGGGCTCGGAGCAGAGAGGAGCACTGCGAGCCGCCTGTTCGGAATATTAATGGCGTTCTCTTGGGAAAGCGGCCTAAGGGATGGAGGGGGAACAGGCCGCTCCGAACGCATCATCCCCTCTTCCGCCCTGGCTGTCCTCCGAGAGCCCCATCCAGCAGGGGGGTTGGGGGGGGCGACCGGACGCCTCTCTACGCCCCGCGCCACAGTGCCCGAGCCGACGCCCAGGGCAGGTGTCTATGCCAAGCAGAGGAAAACGAGCATGTGAAATATTTCATCTGTCAGGCCCTCGAAAAAACGCCACCATTCCACTGCCGTCACGGCGACCGTCACTAATGGCTTTTTCAGATGGCGACGCTTATGTCTTTCTGCCAGAGTCATCTCAGTGCCTCATCCTCATTCTCCTCCCTCTCTCTCTCTCTATCTCTTTTCTTCTTCCTCTTTTCCCTTCCCCATCTCTCGACAGTCCACATCTCCGTCAACACAGCCAAACAGATGCGTTCACTCCCCAGTGCTGGCAGCAAGCTCCTGACATCTATACATTTCCACAGGGATCCGAGCGTATGAAGTCGACACTGATCCCTTAATACCTTCGTATCTAATGACATCATACAACATCAGATAAGAAGCAAGATATTTCTGATTTGTTGAAATGCATTCGCTTAAATCGACATTCCACTCCAGTATTTACAGAAACTGAGATTGAATTATTGAGCAATGTTGATATCGGGCACGATGATCGGGGTCTATCTCGGCCCCTCCTCCTCTGCGTTCTCCCGTCGTGGACAGGACCGTGATTTCACCCAACAGGCACACGGAGCGTCCCCCTGCGGGACATACCTCCAGGACTCTGAGGGCGCTGTCACCGTGTCCTGTTCCCACCCTTCCAAAACAAGGTTGCGCAGGAAACATCAGCACGCCAGACAAACGGACACGTGGCTACGGTGGAGCAATCCCACACCCTCCATGTTTGTTCTTGTTCGTTTACAGCATGCTTATTTTTGTTTACAATAGGTGTAAAGACCTCTGGAATCTGGAGATAGTGTCTCCTGCTGTTTCATCTGCTGAAAGAGAAACGGAGCAAAAGTACAATAACAAGCAAGGAGAGGGACATTTCGATAGAGCGACATTTCGATTATGCCGACTGCCCATCTTAAAATTAGTTGTTTATGCAGAAATGCCATTAGCTCGTGCACATTTTTCAGCTGCCATCTTTGGGTTCACGGCTTGTGGATTAAAGGTTTATAAAGAAACAGAACAGTTTGTTTCAAACATTTTTTTCTTTTATTGCAAATATCATAAAAAAGATGAGATTCTTTAAAGAACATGGTGTTAGATTTAATCAAAGAAAAGGGCATTTGTTCAGATGCTGTAACATCCGCACTGAGATATGTGGTACAGAAACAAGACATTGTTGGGAAAGAGTAGTTTAAAAAATACTGATGACTCTACAAATGAATCAGACAAGCAAAAAAATAATTATTAACTTTAAAAGGCTTTTGTAAAACGTTCTGACAAAAGAAAGCTAATATTTCCAGTTTATTAGCCTTACATTAGGAATTGTAACAGTACTTCATCAATATGCATTTTGGCTAGCACAAAAGAAACAAAATTAAAATAGAAACATCTACATATGATAAATAAACATAACGATTATGGAACTGTACCATATAAAGTACCACCCCCTGGTTTAACGACTTGGATTATACATTACAAAATGACTTTCAAAAACAATTACTTAGTCATTTAAAGTATTAACGAATACAATGCACATAATTCCTTTGAAATAAAATTAACGCTAATAAATAAATTAGAGGGGTTAGACTGGACATAAGGGGTGTGGGGAGGGGTCACAGATGAAACTGGTATTACTGGGAACAACAACCTGGGGTCAAAGGTCACTTCCTGCCCCTGTCAGGCACTGAGTAGATTCTCAGCTGCAGCTGCTGGTGTGCTCCTCCACACAAGCCCGCCTCTACGACACAAACCCCACCCCCACCCGCTAGGCACTGGTGGTGCAGAAGGCAGGGATTTCATACAAAAATGCAAAAAAAAAAATTTCATAAAAAAAAAAAGTCCATAAAATTTTCGGTTCCTGGGTTTCCAAGCAACATGAACAAAGTTTTTACAGGAAACATAAATAGTTGTGACGAAAGTAACCTCAACCTACAGCACACTGCGTAAAGTCGACTAGCGCAAGAAACGGAACCTTAATGGCCGATACAAAAAAATGTTGTCAGAATGATGAGACAGGACTATAAAGAGTGGTTTAGTAAAAAATAGACCGTATTTTCTACAGAATAAAATCCCTATTAGCAAACTGCTAGAGTTGTTCAATCATGGTAGGAAACCATACACAGTACATACTAAAGTACAATAATTCATTAGGTCCTCACAGAGGATTATTTTTTCTCAGAAAAATGTTTATCTTTTCTTGTAATCAAGGCTAAAAATATATATCTAATCATGGCGTCAGGCGATTTTGAAAACCGAAAGAAAAGAAGGCACACGGTGAGCAGCTGCGACGTCGGCTCATCCGAAGTCCAGTTTACCGCTCCGATCCGTTTTGCAGAGAGGACGATGGAGCGCATGTGAACCAATCAGGGAGTGGCGGCGTCCGCCTTGTTAAATAGTCGATGCTGATCGCGTGGATATGCCCTCAGGGCCGGGAGAGCTGTGTGTACACGGGCTGCTGGTCCCAGTGCTGGGGGCTGTGGTCCGACTGGGGAACGGCGGGGATCCCCACCGAGTCGGTGATAGGGGTGTACATGGGCCGTTGGCTGGGGTTCATGTAGCTAAAGGTGGAGTAGAGGCCGGATCCCTGGCCGGCAGTGTGGCTGTAGTAGGAGGCGGCGCCGCCCTGCTGCTCGGCGTAGTCGTACTGCACCCGGCTGACGGAGGGGAAAGGGGAGGCGGCGTAGTGCTGCAGGCTGAAGGAGCCGTAGGAGGCGTGCTGGGGAGAACCCTGCTGCTGGTCGCTATAGTGACTCGGGCTCAGCTGTTCCGTCTTGATGTGCGCCGGCCTCTGCTGGGCCTGGTCGCCCCCACCCGCACCACCCAGCGGGGTGAGCGAGTTCTGCGTGGGCGGCTGCCCTGCGGGGGGGCTCCCGCCCGGGCTCTTCGCCATCCAGCCCTGCCCGCCGGGACCTGCCGTCGGCGCCTGCCCCGCGGGAACCAGGCCGTAGGCGCCCGGGTAGGACACGCCGGCCGGGTGGCCGTTGGGCGGCAGGTACTGGTCGAACTCGGCCACGTCGAAGGTCTCCATGTGGGAGATGACGTCGCTGCTGAGCTCGCTGATGTCGACGTCGCGGAAGTCGATGTTGAGCTGCCGTCCCCCGCCCTCGCCCGGGAGGGGGCGTCCCTCGCGCTTCAGGTCCACCTTGCCGGGCTGAACGTCGATTTTGGGGGTGGTGGGGGGAGTTGGGGGACCTTGGGACTGGCCTGGTGTTTGTGTGAGAGAAGGAGAGGGAGAGAGAGAGAAAAAATAGGGAGGGAGGGAGGGAGGGGAGAGGTAAAGGGGGGGAGCAGGGGGAAAGTTAACTCCTGCACAGCTGAACACAACTGACGCAACCGTCCCAGTAAAAAAAAAAAGAAAAAACCTCTGGCATTCATAACAGTGCTGTTGACTTCAACACATTAGCCAATAATCTACAAAAACTGCAATATTCACAAGTAACCTTAGTCGTTTACTCATTAAACTTGATCATTACGCCTCTGTGGCAATTTCTAAGTAATCAAAAACATTAATTGTAGAACAAAAAAAAGTTACACAACGCGATGAAAAAAAAAACCCGATACAAACCCCCTACTAAGTTACAGATAGCGCAAATTTCACAGCAAATGGAAAATAAACCCCAAACAAACTGTTTTGGCAGACGTGCCGCTCCGGGACGTACCTGACTGTTCGCCGGGGGAGTGGACCTCGCCCATGCTGGACGCGGGAGAATCCGCCTGCTGCAACGCTTTGAAAATAGCGTTGGGCGAGATGTGCGTCTGCTCGCTGCCGTCTTCCCCATCATTCTGACCGTTCTTCACCGACTTTCTTCGCCGAGGCTGGTATTTGTAATCAGGGTGATCTTTCTTATGCTGTACCCGCAGGCGCTCCGCCTCCTCCACGAAAGGACGCTTCTCGACATCATTAAGCAGTCTGACCAGAATATAAATACACATAAGAGATCATTAGAAATATTTAAATCGTAATAAAAGCAGGGTTTAGTTACAAATGACTCGTAAATTCGTAACGAAACCTTTGTTATAGACTGCTGGATATTTGCTATTTGAATATTTGACGATAAAAATGAACTTACCTCCAGAGTTTGCCCAAAGTTTTGCTAAGCTCCGCGTTGTGGAGATGAGGGTACTGGTCCGCTAGTTTTCTCCTGGCAGCCTGCGCCCAAACCATGAAAGCATTCATCGGTCTCTTCACGTGCGGCTTGTTTTTGCTTGCGCCGTTTACGCGCACCGGCATGGGCACGAGAGTCCAGTCGTAACCCTTCAGCACCTGAGACACTGCCTCGCGGATGCACACAGGGAACTTGTCATCTTCGTCTTTCTTGAACTCGCCGAGGGAACCCTCAGGACCCATAACGTTGTTCTCCGCCGGTCGGGTGTTCTCAGTGTCGGAACCCGATCCGGACGGACAGGGTGACCCCGCCGAGTCTTCTGACATACTCGGACTTGGGACGTCGGACAGACACTTATCTTGCTCATCCGTCATCTTCAGGAAGGGGTCGAGTAGATTCATGCGAAAACTTTAGTTGAACAGCCTCTGAAGAAAATCTGAAACAGACCGTGTCAGCCTGCTCGTGCTTCAAAGTTCTGAGATTCGCGCACTGAACAGTTCCAAGTGGCCTCTCGACTCCCCGAATTATCTCAATAACTGACAACACTACTTTTATAAACTTTGTCCAACTTTGATGTGTTTCAAAACGTCTGAAATCCACCGTAGCGCGGCGCTGCCGTTACCTCTCACGCTGAACTACGCACATAAGCAGTTGTGTTTCAGAAGTTCTGCGGCGCGCGAGAGAAAGTGCTCCTTTCTTGCTTCTGTGTAGTATTTCCAAGAGAGTACGAACCTTCGCTTTATCAGAAGTGCGCGCGTGGTCTTTATAAGCGCGCACTCCCGACTCGCAGGGATTGGCCACGGGCTTGTGACGCCTTGGAATCGGATACTTCCTTTCCCCCACCTCCTCGCCACTTAGTATTCAGAATCTAACATTTTCATTAGGCTAAAATGAAACTGCATTTTCCATGTGATTGTACAAATGGACTTTTCTGTGACTTTTGTGCAATATAAATTAGTGGAATATAAATACTGCAATATAAAAAAGTTCATTATAAGGGCGGCGAATTAATGGAAAAGCTTTGATGCACAAAGTAACTTTAGAGAAGTTGGCAGTATGCAGCTGCTCAGTTCAATTCAAATGCTAAAAGATTTTATCTAAATGCCATTCATCTTTAGCAAGTGACCGAAAATAAGTTGCCTGCCGCTTTTAACATATTTTTATATACTTATGTCACAATTCAAAAAGCACATATTTTTTTGCAGACAACCCAGATAGTCGTTTCTCTAAAGGTTGCAATGTGTGAAGCAGTTAATCACCCCCGTTTCATTTCCCTCAAAGTTCTGCATTTAGAAGCTGCACTTTTGAATGTACATAAAAAAGATCATATTTGGTTATTGTTGAGAATCTTTGCGGTCATTCACACTGCTGGCGCGCGCAGTTCGCCTCTAACTCAGACACGTAATTTTAAAATCTACCCATAGGGGGAGACGGCGTTCCAAGAAATCATGGTAGACACGCACGGTTTTACAGAGTAGGTTACTGACGACCTGACTAACATGTTACTTCATATGTGTCAGATGCGACTACTTCAGACCAATATTTCAAGTATACTTGACCTTTTAATAAAGTTCGCAATTTAAATGGTTAAATCAAAATATCTCAAAGTCGGCACATAGTTTTTTTTTAACAGTTGTTTCTCTGTATGTAGCCTACGTGCGTGCACACTATGAGGACTTGAGTACTTGCGGTCGTGTTGTTCGTGTATATTGTCTCTTGACAGTAATGTGTAGATTGAGCGTACGTTGCTGTTGTGTAGCATATTGAGTGCATTATTTGTATACGGAAATCTTCGAGTAGATTTAGTTCAGTTAGTCTGTCGATTTGAGCCTCAGGTGGTATATTCAATTAAATTTATCTGTCCATCTCTCTCTCTCTCTCTCTCTCTCTCTCTCTCTCTCTCTCTCTCTCTCTGGTAAAGGGAGAAAGGCTTCTGGATGTTGTTACCGTGTTTGCTTGCTCAATGTCAACTTCTCGCAATGCGGAATCAGTCAGTAATCCTATCTGCCCCACCACCTTAATTAAGGCCCGACTTCCAAATACAGAAAACCAACTATGCGCGTCTTGATTCCTCTGTGCCTTGTCACAGCGCGTTTATTTACACTGACTGTGCTTATTTAAGTTATTCACTTGAAGCACAAACAGAACAGACCTTCTCAGACTCTTGTCAGTCCTGCAAACACCGCGTGGCTAATAGAAAGGAGAGGCTTTTATTTATTTTAAAACAGCGTTTAGCGACACGCGGCGCTCGCGCCTTTCAACGTATGCTGTTAACAGCTGATTTAGTAATAAATGCTTTTCGGTCTCTGTTCAAGTTAACGACGGCAACGAGGTCTTTAAAACATCACAAATGATTAAGACTGAATCACCGCTGATCTTTTATTGAAATTAGTTGGGAAAAAAAATCTCTGTTCAGAAGCAGTGTCAATCATTCCTTATTTTGTACTGTATATGTCTGACAAAATCAAAAGAAAGTGTTTTCTTTGTACAATGTGTTCTGTGATATGTGCCTAATATATTTTACTGTTATTACCAAAAACATACATCACGATTGTTATAATATGATATGTGTGAAACCACCATTCTCTAAGCATGTTTGTCCCTATGAGATTATATATCTCACATAGTGCTGAAGCTGACATATGCACGTCCCAGTGACTTCTACAGTCTGGACCGATGCCCGTTGCCAGCTACAATCAGGTTTGCTAGCAGGAGGACTTGAGATGAGAGGCACCTACACCGCATGCTGTCAAAAAACAAAGCAAAACAAGCAAGAAATAAACCCAAAGTTTAACCCTGATGTGCAGCCAGTTTGGGGACAGTATGGATTAGGTGCCCTGCTGCTGTCGTCGTGTCCTGCTACCGTCATGTCCTGTTGCTGCTGTCGTGTCCTGCTGCTGTCGTCGTGTCCTGCTGCCGTCGTGTCCTGTTGCTGCTGTCGTGTCCTGTTGCTGTCGTGTCCTGCTTCTGTCGTCGTGTCCTGCTGCTGTCGTGTCCTGTTGCTGTCGTCGTGTCCTGCTGCCGTCGTGTCCTGTTGCTGCTGTCGTGTCCTGTTGCTGTCGTGTCCTGCTGCTGTCGTCGTGTCCTGCTGCTGTCGTGTCCTGTTGCTGTCGTGTCCTGCTGCTGTCGTCGTGTCCTGCTGCCGTCGTGTCCTGTTGCTGTTGTGATTTGTGATCTGTCCCGTGATGCTCCTCCAGCCCTTATGTTCACTCAGCCTCTAGAATGTTTCTGCTTGTTTGGGAACTTTTGCTGTTATTTGAAATTTGACACATTTTTGGCAAACCCCTGTTCGGTGTGTTTGGGGAGGGGTTGTTTCACAGTTATAAAAACATAGCTTGACTCTATGCTTCGTATATTTTTGCAACACAACAGTGCATCATTCTTGCCTGTGCACTATTAATGTTATGGTCTCTCAGAGCTGGTATTGCTATCAATGATTCTGTTGTGGAATCAAAATGACCAACAAGTGCTGAATAGTTTGGTCCAACTGAATTCTTGACTTTTTTTTTTTCAGGACATCTGCAGTACGATGTCTTATCAGTAATGGCACATGTCCTTAGTCCCTTAGGTAAACCTTGGACACACCTGAAGGCAGAGTCTCTCGGCCAGGCCCAAGGTGGTGCAGAAGAGCTTGGGAAACTTCTCATCTGGTCTTGGAGATGTGGTGTGAAAGCTCTGTGCAAACACTGAAGGTCAGCCGCCAACTCCCGCCGGGCCAGACCCGCCAGCGTGCTCGAGGAAAGTTCTCACCTCCTGCGACCATCGCCCGGGAGCTACCAGGTGTTCGCGGGGTCCCGCGGTTGATGTGGCGAGGCGGCTGAGCAGGACAGAACTGTGTTGGCGTGGAGACCGCGTGCGAAGGATGCCTGGGCCCTCGGCTCTTAGTGGCTGTCTGAGTTGGGTCGCCCTTCCGTGTGATTTATAACTACTTGCGCGGTCACAGCAGATCAGAGAATTTAGTCGGAGGCTGTTTACTTACGCACGTCACCATGCTCGGGCTAAAGTTGGATGCTCTACCAGACAGGCTACAGACATTTCGAAGCTGACTAACTTCTTACCTATTTTCCTTTTCTCATAGCTTCATCTCGGTTACGTCATTGCACACAGACTACGAAACCCCAAAGTCTACAACAGAGGATGAATATCTCACTCATCCACCTGTTTAATCAGACTAGACTAGCCATATAAGGACATGACTTAAGGCCGCTTTGTGAAGTCACTGTATACATGTGGCTCTTTCTCAGTGTCAGGACTGATATGACCCAAACCTTCCAGTGTTTGCCAGGGGAGTGCGGTGTGGAGGAGGGGGCTGGGGGTTTGGACAGGACATCAGCAGGAACTCTCTGATGCAGCGCAACGCTACACGTCCTGGACAGCACTCCAGACATGACACGGCACATTTTCCAGCAGCGGTTGAGCAGCACAGGCTCTGCTGGAGGGCTCGATGCCGGCCGGACACCCCCGCCAGCGCTGGACAATCCGCCACGTTATCCCAAACCACAATTTCCCTTCAACCGAGGATCTTGGAGTCTTTAGTAGAGTCATAGAATGGATATGTCAGACACATTAGCATAAACCTGCGTCAGTTAGAGGAAGACGGACATTCAGTTTCAACTGAGAATCATTCTGTGGTCCAACCCCATATTGGTAAGAATTCAGAGTATGTGATCACTACTTACAAGACAGCAGGGACGTACGTGACCTACATTCTCTGTTATGACTGTGTGTTGCCAGACCAGGCCAGTCTCAGAGGCCCGTAGGATCAGGCCTCCATGAGGTCGTGGGGTACCGTGCCTGGACTACCTTATTCTCCTGGCAAAAAACAATACTCTTCATCCTGATGGCATCCTGAATTGTTCTCTCCTTCTCTTTCCTTCTCTCTCCCCCTCTCTCTGTCTTTCTCTCTTTCCCTGTATTTTAGCCTTTTCATTTGAAAGACAAAGAGCTCAATCACGTGATTGTACAACCATCTTCTGTCGAATGTAATGAAGACAGAGATTCAGCAGGTCAGAACCGCTGAGCCTCCTCATGACCACATGGTGCGCATTACTTCCATTGAGTTCAGATGTCATTGTGGAAACACTAAAGACTGCAATAGTCAACACCTGTTTTGTGTGTGTGTGTGTGTGTGTGTGTGTGTGTGTGTGCGTGTGTGAAGAAAAAAGCAGGTGGGAGTTTTCACAAATGTACTTGCCTAACGCTGATAGTGTGTTATGGTTTGTTGGGTAACGCTCACAGGTCCAGGACGAGCTCACAGCTGTCCCGCATTATCCAGAATACTTTAGGCAACATTTTGTTTTTTTATGTGAATCATTTATTTGAATATCATGATGATTTCTGTCATCACTGTAGTTGTTTGACTGTATGAAGTATGACATCATATTTTAACTTGGTTTATCTATCAGTTTTTATTAATGGTCATATCCAGTTAGTGTGTAAGAAACAAGTACAATGAGTTCATCCACTTGAAAGTGCCTGGATCCTGAAATCCTCAAATCTTTTAAGATCTGTAACAGCAGTCCGCCACCCCCCCTCATCACACACACACACACACACACACACACACACACACACACACACACACACACACACACACACACACACACTTTTCCTAAGCTCCTCTCTCTCTCAGTGGCTCAATGAAAGGGCCTTTTCTTTCACCAGAGCAACTTTGATACCTGGGCATGCCAGTTTAATGAAGGAGTGATGATATCCAATGACTTTGGTCATCAGCCTAGCCCAGCCCACTTTCATTCCTGCCCTACAGTCTTTTTCCACCCCCCCCACACACCCACACAAACATACATACATGATGCAGCATCACACCCTGCCCACACCCAAAACAATCTATCATTGCTGACAGTCAATGACACCTTTAGCATGTAACATCATAGCGTTAGCATGTAGCATTCTAAATGTAGCATGTATTGTTCTAGATTTAGCAGGCAACATTCTAGATTTGAGATGTAGTGATAGATTTGGAACGCAGCTTTCCAGACCCAGCATACATCTTTTCAGATTTAACACACATCATTCTAGATCTAGTATACCTCATTCTAGATCCCGCATGTCTCATTCTAGATCCCGCATGCATCATTCTAGATCCTGCATGCATCATTCTAGATCCCGCATGCATCATTCTAGATCCCACATGTCTCATTCTAGATCCCGCATGCATCATTCTAGATCCCGCATGTCTCGTTCTAGATCCCGCATGCATCATTTTAGGTGCTCCCCTCTAGCTTTCAACCATGATAAAAAAAAAATTAATCTTTAACATATTTACTTGAAAAATGATGGCAGCCAAAATGACCAAGTAGATAAATAGTCTGTGGTTCAGAAAAACACTTTTGCAGACCAATAACTAACCTTGTTCCACTAATAATATCTCGGGCCGACCACAACAGGACCTGTGAGATTTTGACATGGGCTGAAAGAAGGACCGTGCTCAGCAGGCCTGCTGTGAGCAGTCATGAACACATCTCACCAGGCTGCCAGGGAGAGCTGTAGGAAATGGAGTCTCCTGTGTTTTCCCGGGTCACATCCTTGGCAGTGTTACTGAAGAGGCTTTGTTTTATTGGTGGTTAGGCAAGAGGCGGGGCAGGGGGCGGGGCATGGGGCAGGGTGCTGAGCGGGTACTGTTACTGTAAGGGAGAGAAAGGTCGCCTGAAATGTCCAGTGTCATGTTGGTTTGTAGTATCTTCACACATGTACGCACACACACACACACACACATACACTTTATGTTTTTCCATGACTAAAATAACTGCATTGCAGCCAGAGGAAGTAGAAAGTCAAAGAAGCACACATGTTAATATCAGCATCCACACACGAGCAGCAGACACCTGGTGTAGAAACTACTGTCTTGGTTTCCTGAAATCCATATGCACAAGTGTGACAGAGAGGATCACTAAGATAGACAGACAGACAGACAGACTCCATTATATAATTTCAATGTTGAAGCAGCTTTTACTCCATGATGTCCTTTTGTTGCTGCCCCGATCAGCCCGTCTGCCTCTTGGCTCGTCCACTGATGCCCATCAGACCTTTAAGGTCACTGAGTCTGACCTTCTCTTGTTCTCTTTAATTAAGCAGAGCTACAGAAGCGTGGAGGCTCCTCCGGCCGAGTCAGGCCAGGCTGGAGCAACCTTCAGTGGGGCAACCTTCAGTGGAGCAACCTTCAGTGGGGCAGCCTTCAGCTGGGGCAACCTTCAGTGGGGCAGCCTTCAGTGGGGCAACCTTCAGTGGGGCAGCCTTCACCGGGGGCAGCCCAGATCAGGACGGGAATTCCCCTGTGTGTTCCTACCTATACAGGCGTGTGGTAGATGCACTGGACGTGCTGTGGGTTCCTGAAAGGTTTGTTACACGTTAGAGATCAATGAACCAGGTTAACATCCACTAAACATCTCGTCTTGCTGGTCACTAGGCAACAAAATGACTTTTTTATAGATGTTTTATTTAGCGTACATCAATAGCGAGTTAGTGCTCGACAAAAACAAGACCCCAACGTTATGCCACGTACTTTAAACAACACCTGACAATGTACACAGACAAGACACACACTTAAAACACACAAACGACAACAAGCAACAGGTGTAACACGTTACAACAATGAGACGATGGACAGGTGATACGAATAGCACAGACGAACACACACACAGATACACACACAGATATGACCATACATTTGACCTGGAGGGAGGGGTCAGGGGCCTGTTCCGTGGCAGGCTCATGTATTCACAGGGTAGTGGTCCATAATAAATAGTCCGCTGTTCATGTCTGGTCCCAATTTCCCCTCCATCCTGTCCTCTATATAATTTAGACAGAGTGGAGGATTTCCTTCTGTGTGACACTCGTCTGGACGGGGCCGTGTCAGAGGCTAAGTCTAGTTACAATGATCATCTCACTGATCTTCATGAAATTTTTAAAAAGTGTGTGTGTGTGTGTATTCTGTGAAGAATACATAAGAATCCATAATTATTTCAATAACAAATCTAACCCAATATAGAACAACAATATAGAATGATGGTGTTTGATGTTAACATGAACAACCCAGATCTGGTTTTGCAGCCTAGCGTATATTAAACAGTTGGGTTATCATTGTAATTGTGTATTCAAATGTCTGCATGTGCATGTATCATCACAACAAAACTAATGTAACTTGCACCCAAGCATATGTATATCTGAATATTCAATGTTAAAACAAATGAATATTCAATTCATTTTTTTTCAGTGGCGTGGCATTATGAGGCATGGTGTCCCATATTAAACTGAAACTAGTCAAGCAAGTTTCTCATAGAGAAAATGAACATTTCGAACCACAACGTTTTAGCAAACGTTGTCGGTATCACCTGACAAGGCAAATAAACCAGGATGAATGTCACACTATTCCCGAACAGAACCGACGCTGTTTCCTACTGAAAACATCACCCTGCTTCCTCCCTGGGTCGTCTACGCTAAAACATACCTGTGAAAAAAAACCTTCTAAAGCTTTTCTACAAAAACGCATATCACAAACATCTCCCCTTAAAGTACTGCTCCACAACCGTGTTTATTACGATTAACTGATATTTGCTCAGAATTAAAGTCAAACTAAGGCCCAAACTAGACGTATCGCAAATCCCTACAAAGTGGTCTTGACGCCCGGCTGGCTAAAATGGAGCTTAGCAGCCTGGGTTATTTTCCTGCATAATATGGACTGCCACAAGGGAGCCGTACATACTGTATGCTGCAGTGTACGGTTGCCTTTGAGCCCCGAGGTGAGAGGCTGACAAACGAGGTTAAATGCAATATAGCTGTAAACCAAACCCCACTCAATATCTACCATCTACGTACACACTGCTCCGCTCTTCAGGTCAGGTTATGAAGGCCCAGGTTGAGGTTGAGGTTAAGGTTTAGGCCAAGGTTGTGATTGAGGCTGTGGTTGAGGTTGAGGCCGAGGTTGAGATTGAGGCCGAGGTTGAGATTGAGGGTGAGGTTGAGATTGTGGTTGAGGTTGAGGCCGAGGTTGAGATTGAGGGTGAGGGTGAGGTTGAGGTTGTGGTTGAGGTTGTGGTTGAGGCCAAGGTTGAGATTGAGGGTGAAGTTGAGGTTGTGGTTGTGGTTGAGGTTGAGGCCAAGGTTGAGATTGAGGGTGAGGTTGAGGTTGAGGTTGTGGTTGAGGGTGAGGTTGTGGTTGAGGTTGAGGTCAAGTTTGAGGTTGTGGTTGAAGCCGAGGTTGAGATTGAGGGTGAAGTTGAGGTTGTGTTTAGTGGGAGGAATTTACTCTTTGGACTTTATTTCTTTTGCATAATAATCAATGTTTATATCCAAATATGTAACGAGGGTGCAGTTGTATTTCAGCATTTCCTGGTGCTTTGGACAGGACAATCATAAGGAAAACCAAAGGGTTCCGTTTCCCGTGATCCTCAGCAATCCACCCAGATCCTCTGCAAGTTGTAGATGGCTGCGGTAAAATGCGAACGTGCCACTGTGCTCCTTTCTCCTGCTCCTTCTCCTGCTCCATCTCCTGCTCCTTCTTGTTCTCTCAGGCCCCTCAGCACCACCCCCAACGGCGCGGCAAGCTCGTGCCGACTCCGTGTCGACTACCGGCTGATGCTATCGGCTTCCCAAAACAGTCTCCTTCCCTCCTCCCACAGCTCGGGCATACCTCTTCCTCGCACGAACGACAAAATGGGTAACTCTACCCAACTGCACAGCTTTAAAAAATATATATAATATCGCCACATACTGTGCGCACTGTATCATAAATCTAAAATCATAAAAAAGCCTTTTCTCGTTTCATTTTCAAGGAAACTCAGCAAGTTCCTGCTTGACTATATCCATACTTAGCACAGCTTATTTTCATGTACAATTCTAAAAATGTTTATTAAATCATCACGTACATTTTCTGTTTCTGGGTTTCATAAAGTTCTCCAGTCAAGGTCAATTTTCCAATCAGGGCTTTTTGTTTCAAACTAAATTCTTAAAAAAAATTATTAGCAAAATGTACATTTTGAAACCACGTCCAAGATACTGTTGCTACCATCTCACTGAGAAAATGCAAAACCAAATGATTCTCAACATCTCGTGGCTCTCTAATTAGCTTCAGCATCATTTTAAAGACACCAGGTGGAACAGAGAGAGAAACAAGAACATTGAGATTGGAGGTCCAAAACCTCCCGAAAGACTCTCTGATCTGTTGCAGACTTAAGCACAAAGTCACGTCTAATGCTGCCTCTTCTAAGAGGGACTTGTTATATTGTTTAGTCCTAGTTTCCTATGCAGGCTATGGCTTAGCAGGGTTCAAATGTTCATCTAAAGTCTTCTTTACCTTAAATGTCCCCAAATCGAAAATAAAAATAAAGTCACATTAATGATACTTTGGAGTGGTGAGCATCCTGTTTTCCTTTTATTAAATGCTTTATTAACATTCGGCGAGATTAATCGTGTCTTTTTGCTTCTTTGGGCCCACGGCTGAAGACCAAAACTTGGAACGTGGTTTAAATAAACGACGGCGCTCACTTTCACTAGCATTCTTCGCACGTTTTTGCACGTTGGGTTTTTTTTTCTCTCCTCGCGTGAGTCGTAATTGTCTAAATTAGGTGTGTGAGAAATCATGGCTGTCGGAGATGGAGGAGCTTCCTGCTGCTGCCAGACTGGTTCACCGGAGCATTAACCAGAATCCAGAGAGGAGCTGTTTAATTATGGAAGTGGAGGACGAGAACACACAGACGCATGCATATGGCACAGGATATGGAAAAGTGAACAGATTTATGGGTAACTAGATCTCCATTTACCATTTTTGGCAAATCATGAAGTGAAGGAAATCTTCTTGATTCAGCTGTAGATCAGGGAATCACATGCGAGCAATATGGTGCAGAACTCAGAATTTCCAAGCAGTGATCAGCCAATAATTTGAATATCTCACTGGATGCTGGTGTTACAACACACCCCTCTACAACACACAGTCTTACCCCTCTACACCACACAGTCTTACCCCTCTACACCACACAGTCTTACCCCTCTACACCACACAGTCTTACCCCTCTACAACACACAGTCTTACCCCTCTACACAACATACTCTTACCCCTCTACACCACACAGTCTTACCCCTCTACAACACACAGTCGTACCCCTCTACACCACATAGTCTTACCCCTCTACACCACACAGTCTTACCCCTCTACACAACATACTCTTACCCCTCTACACCACACAGTCTTACCCCTCTACACCACATACTCTTACCCCTCTACACCACACAATCTTACCCCTCTACACCACACAGTCTTACCCCTCTACAACACACAGTCTTACCCCTCTACAACACACAGAATGTACAAAATCAAAAATGCGAAATGCGAAACACAATGAGAAATGCAATTATGATGTGGATATTGAATGAATTTTTTTGAGAAAGTTTTGAGAATTTCAGTTCTGATCTGAGAAATGAACCAAATTGACTGAGAAAAACTGTAGTAATTAAGGTATGAATTATTCCTTTAGTCTTCCTTTGTCCACCATCCATCTGATAATAGCCTGCAGTTAGGTGCAGCACTGCCTTCAGCATGCGGAGTTCCCAAGTTTCCAACCTATCATAAATTTGCTACATTGTTTTTGGTAAAAGTAATAAAAACAACATAGAAAGCAACACTTACACTGACCTCATGTGTTAGTGATCTTTACTTTTATGAGGTTTAAATAAGTTACCCTGGGGCTGTTGTAATTTTGTGGTTTATTTTTGGAACCATTTCTCCCCCCCCCCCCCGTCCCCCCCGTCCTTTTCGACAGTGGTACGGTCTCTCTGTTCATTCACGTCTCCTCACCTGCGGTCCTGACACCTTTTCATCTGGGAGTGTGCCACAGAGCGTAAGCGTAGGGCACTGCAGGAGTATCTATTTTGTTGGGTAAAATTATGCAAAATGTATTTTTTTAACTTGAAAAAACATTCGTATGGAGTTTTTAAAAAATGATTTATTCAATAAACCAGTGAGTGTGGAGAGAAGATCTGCCCTTGCCGCCCTTATGGCACATCCCCATCGTTTTCTTCTCCCCACCTTTCAGGCACATCTCCCATCGCTGTCTTCTCCCCACCTTTCAGGCACATCCCCCATCATTTTCTTCTCCCCACCTTTCAGGCACATCCCCCATCGTTTTCTTCTCCCCACCTTTCAGGCACACCCCCCCCATCGTTTTCTTCTCCCCACCTTTCAGGCACATCCCCCATCGTTTTCTTCTCCCCACCTTTCAGGCACATCCCCCATCGTTTTCTTCTCCCCACCTTTCAGGCACATCCCCCATCGTTTTCTTCTCCCACCTTTCAGGCACATCCCCATCGTTTTCTTCTCCCCACCTTTCAGGCACATCCCCCATCGTTTTTTTTTCCCCACCTTTCAGGCACATCCCCCATCGTTTTCTTCTTCTCCCCACCTTTCAGGCACATCCCCCATCGTTTTCTTCTCCCCACCTTTCAGGCACATCCCCCATCGTTTTTCTTCTCCCCACCTTTCAGGCACATCCCCCATCGTTTTCTTCTCCCCACCTTTCAGGCACATCCCCCATCGTTTTTTTCTCCCCCCCTTTTCAGGCACATCCCCCATCGTTTTCTTCTCCCCACCTTTCAGGCACATCCCCCCCATCGTTTTCTTCTCCCCCCACCTTTCAGGCACATCCCCCATCGTTTTCTTCTCCCCACCTTTCAGGCACATCCCCCATCGTTTTCTTCTCCCCCCCCTTTCAGGCACATCCCCCATCGTTTTCTCTCCCCCACCTTTCAGGCACATCCCCCATCGTTTTCTTCTCCCCACCTTTCAGGCACATCCCCCATCGTTTTCTTCTCCCCACCTTTCAGGCACATCCCCCATCGTTTTTTTCTCCCCACCTTTCAGGCACATCCCCCATCGTTTTTTTTTCCCCCACCTTTCAGGCATATCGCCATGCGTTTTCGTCTCCCCACCTTTCAGGCACATCCCCATCGTTTTCTTCTCCCCACCTTTCAGGCACATCCCCCATCGTTTTCTTCTCCCCCACCTTTCAGGCACATCCCCATCGTTTTCTTCTCCCCACCTTTCAGGCACATCCCCCATCGTTTTCTTCTCCCCACCTTTCAGGCACATCCCCCATCGTTTTTCTTCTCCCCACCTTTCAGGCACATCCCCCATCGTTTTCTTCTCCCCACCTTTCAGGCACATCCCCCATCGTTTTCTTCTCCCCACCTTTCAGGCACATCCCCCATCGTTTTCTTCTCCCCACCTTTCAGGCACATCCCCATCGTTTTCTTCTCCCCACCTTTCAGGCACATCCCCCATCGTTTTCTTCTCCCCACCTTTCAGGCACATCCCGTTTTCTTCTCCCCACCTTTCAGGCACATCCCCCATCGTTTTCTTCTCCCCACCTTTCAGGCACATCCCCCATCGTTTTCTTCTCCCCACCTTTCAGGCACATCCCCCATCATTTTCTTCTCCCCCCCTTTCAGGCACATCCCCCCACATTTTCTTCTCCCCACCTTTCAGGCACATCCCCCATCATTTTCTTCTCCCCACCTTTCAGGCACATCCCCCATCGTTTTCTTCTCCCCACCTTTCAGGCACATCCCCCATCGTTTTCTTCTCCCCACCTTTCAGGCACATCCCCCATCGTTTTCTTCTCTCCACCTTTCAGGCACTTCTCTTCTCTCCGCTTGCTCTCTTTCTCCCAGACACATGTGCCAGTGTGGGGGAGACACATGCTCCTCTCAAGCCCCCCCAGCCAGCTGTCTGCTACTGAGCCTGCAGCATTTACCCAAATCCCATCTGCATGTGTGTGCATGTGTGTGCGTGTGTGCGTGTGCATGCGTGTGTGTGCATGTGTGCATGCGTGTGCGTGTGCATGCGTGTAGGGAAGAGAAAGGCAGAAAATGGGAGCAGAACTCTAAAATTGGTATAAAGTTCGCTTAAAAAAACCCAACCAGCTTGTCCTTCTCAACATGTGCCAGTAGAAAAACCCAGTCCACTGTAGTGTGTGTTGACACCTTATGTGCAGTAACGCTCACTTAGACACGCTAAGGTTCGATGGTGGCCGCTGCTTGCCAGGGACAAGCAAGAACAGGAGAGTCGAACTGCGAGTGTTAATATAAAGAAAGTGTGTGGGAGTGTGAGAACTTTTTCTGTTCGATCCCCGCTGATGATGTAATGAGACAGTGGGGCGTTGGAGGACATGGAGCAGACAGCAGCAGAAATGCCGTCCCCCATTTGGTGCTGTCCCCAGCCATTGTTGTGGAGACGTGAACGCGCTGTCCAGTCATCCTACAGGGTGTCCAGTCGTCCTACGGCGTGTCCAGTCGTCCTACAGGGTGTCCAGTCGTCCTACAGCGTGTCCAGTCGTCCTACAGGGTGTCCAGTCGTCCTACAGCGTGTCCAGTCGTCCTACGGCGTGTCCAGTTGTCTTACAGCGTGTCCAGTTGTCCTACAGGGTGTCCAGTCGTCCTACAGCGTGTCCAGTTGTCCTACAGCGTGTCCAGTCGTCCTACAGCATGTCCAGAGACAGAAGAGTCCTTGTTGTTTATCGCCTTATGGCCACAGTCCTCTGCTTCCCTGAGTGGGAGGATCAGTGCTTCCGCATTTGCATTAGACACCTTTACATCTTATATGCTCTACTGTTGGTGCATTTTCCTATTTAAAAAGTCTCGCTTCTGTTTTGCACGACCCTTTCAGTTGCGCAAGGACTTTACTTGTAAATAACCCGATAATTATATTATACAGCAAACATTAAAAGTTAATAGGTGCTTTAACCTATTTTCATAAAACTTACAGAGATAATGTCATTTCTGTCCATAATCCTTTCATGTATGTTAACCAGACACACACTCGCACACACACAGTCTGGCCGTCTGGCTGTACAGAGTTCTTGCCAAGAGGTAATTGTTTCCATGCAGTACAATATATTACAGTTCTTTTCTTCTGGCTTGGAGAGATTGGCACTCCTCCTCTGCCAGACAGTCCCGCCCCCTTGTTCCACACTCACCAATCCTCTTTGTCATATTCACTTAATATTCAAGTGCTAAAATTGTATCTAATTAAATATAAATATCATTCATCCTATTCAGTATTAGGCGTCATTAGCATGATTGGCTGTCCATCAATAGGGCTTCCCTATGCATTTCTTATTCAGGTAACTAGCTGGAGAGGACGATCAGCCTCTTTATTGGGACGCGTCCGTCTCCACAAGCACCTGGGACTTCACGGGGCGACTTGCTTTGCTTCTCCTTTGTGGAGGGAACATGGTGTCCTGTGATTGGCCTGGACGGGGAGCATGCGGGGGGCGGAGTCTCCAGCCAAAGATCGCTGCGATGTGGGTGCGATGGTGATGTCTCCATTACTGCAGGGGATGGGGACTGGGGGGGGGGGGGTGTAGACAGAGGTGCGGACAGACAGAGGTGTGCAGACAGAGGTGCGGCTGCACCGTTGAGAGAGCCTGGCCATACATTTACCTCACACACAACCCAACATTTCTTCACAGTACTTTCCTTTCCAGGATTGCAGCAAAGCTTTCACTACACAAATTGCTCATTCCCAACGAGAGTGGCGTAAAACCTTAACCAGCGTTCACTTCTGTTTTGCCTTTTCAGTCATGCGAGCCATTAGCCATATTCGCATCTGCTAAGAAGGCACACACACACACACACACTTTTGCAAACTACAGCTATTGCCTTCCATCCAAATGTTACGGTTTACCTCTAAAACATTTTCCAGTGCGCAGACGAAACCTCTCAGCAACGGTGCCTTCACCACAGCTCACAGACGGGTGGTTACCGTGGATACTGCTGCACCTCCTCCCACGTTGCCGGGGTCAACGGCCTTCTATCCCACAGCAGGTGAAACTGACAGCGTTTCTGTGCTAACCATGCTGCTGCGTATTTACGTTGGTTCACTGCGCTTAGCATGTATAGCTCTGTCCTGGAAGAAAAGCCCACCTTTAATCCTCAGTGATACGCTTCATTCCAATTGCAAAAAAATATTCCCTGATCATACCGCACTGATATAATGGCACTGACAAACAGAATCCACCACCACTACATTAGAAGGAAAATGTCTCAATAAGCCAACCATGGCTTATGTCACTTCCTGCTTGTGTCCAGAGTGCTTTGCTCACTGGCCACTAAACATACCCAGCCTGGCGCTCTGAGAGCCCTCCGTCATACAAGTGGATTTAGCGGCCGGGCGCATGCTATAATCACGGCACGGTGGTGAACCTCTGCACTGCAGGTGTCAGGGGTTAATGGGGGAGGTGTGGGAGTCACAGGGCCTAAATTTAGGTGCCCCCGTGGTTTGCCTGCTGGCTTGGCCTCTCGCCTCTGGCCTACAGCATCATGTGTTGATCCAGGTGACTTAGTTTAGAAGAACCTTCTGGCCTCCATTTTTAGAAAGAAAGACCACTTATTGCTGCCACCTGTATGTATACAGGCAGACTGTTATTGATTTAGGACCTTTATTGATTTTTTTATTGGTTTAGGACCCCAAGAGGACTTGAAAATAACATTTCTATTTTAAATCACATTTTAAAATGTTACATTTGTGTTCTTTGGAATATTATGGAATATTAATATTATAAAACAATATAATTATTATTTATTATATTATATTATTATTATTTGCTTCCTTTCAAGGTTTCTTACCTGCATTGCCTTTAGCTTGCTCACTGGGGGCTTAGACACGGACATGTGTAAAGCTGCTTTGAGACTATAGCTGTTGTAAACAGCACTACATAAATAAATGTGACTTTTTTTGGACTTACTGTAGCAAGAGATGAAGAGATATTCAAAATTGTGGTACCGTACAAAAGGTTTCCAGCGAAACAGGACGTTTCGGCCAGAGGTCATTCATCAGCCACGCAAGCAAATGAATTCTTCTGAATTTATAGAAGGGAGCAATTTATATTTGAAAAAGTAGATGTTTAAATCATTCCAGAAGGTTCTAATGACAGCAATTTCTGTCCATCTTGTGACTGAGACTGTGCTAGTTAGGCTAGTTAGGCTAGTCATGCAATGGTAATGCAACAGCTGGTCATACAGTGTCCTACCTACGTGGGATTTTCAAAGTGTGTGTTGTGCTGCATCCTGATCTAAGGCCTTACAACATGAACCAGTGCTGATACCTAAGCTGTCACTCTGTTTCTGTCACCTACTAGCCAACAGTAGGCCGTGCTCATTGCCGATGTGCTCAGCCCAGCGTTCTCATGATGTTGGGACATAAACAGAACCAATGGTTCGAGCGCTCAAGAAAGCTTCGGTTGTATCGAAAATTACGAGCAATCAAGATATCTTCGGTTTAACAAAGTGCCGTGTGTTTGGTCATAACTACACGATGACCGCAGAAACGATGTGTATACACACGTTCCCGCCCGAAATATGCCTGGCACTCTTTGGTTTACGCTTTTAGCCCGGCGCTGAGCAGCGTGGGCCGTGCTGTGGTGCTGGGTCTGTGACAGATTACACCCCTGCGTCTCCCTGACAGACCTGGGGCCTGCTGTGTTTGCCTTGCAGGCTTTTGCACAGGAGAGCACGGCAATGTCTGTGGGGGTTCTGGGACTGGAAGGGTCATCTGGTTCTTCTCCATGGCAGTCCTGAAGAGATGCAATTTAGCGACTGCTCCTAGTAATGGTGACCGCCACACATGGAGGGAGGGGGACGGTGGTTGGTTATTATACTGTAGCTGGTCAACCACAGAGGAAGAGCTTGTACTTGGGGAGCAATGAGGACTTGGGAAAGAGCTCGGTCACCTTGTCATCTACCTGGAGGGGAGAATGTGTCATTTGCAGTGATCTCACTTGATGCATCGTGGTCGAGCGTGGAGTTCACAAACAGTGGTTGTGGTCGGTTCGTCTTCGGCGCTGCCGGACCGAGAAACACTCGTCATACGGCCCAGTGGTTCATGGTGGCTCTCAAAGCAGGTCCAGAGCTTTGCAGCAAATCTTGGGATTTCCTCTGTCATGGCCCAGAAGTGATTTACAACCTGCTGTGTAATCAGAAATACATGTTTCCCCACCATTTCCACACCCATTCAGAAAGGCAGCTCACACGGATCTGTCTTTGTGTCATGACTTTGCACAATGATGTAATCCAGTAGTACTGAGGCCGAACCTATTCTGTCACTTTCTCTGGATTCTTCCTACTAAGATCTCAGGGGATAATATGGGTTCAGCTCTGCAGCAGAAAATCTTAGAGGATTCACCTCCAGTATTGCTGTTATGCGGGCCTGGCGTGGGGTCGTGGGCCTGGTGTGGGGTCGCGGGCCTGGCGTGGGGTCACGGGCCTGGCGTGGGGTCGTGGGCCTGGCTCTGATCCTGGTTTTTGAAACCTCTCCTCTGTAATAGGCAAAGTTCACTGCTGTTTTTTTTATTTTTTTGGCAAGGAACCTGAAACTGACGTAGGGTTCAGGTAGCTGAGTGGATGTATTGGGGACGTGTGCCCACATGCTGCTGCTCTGTTTATTCAGAGGTAACTGCCGCACAGCGAGGTGCAGGGGATCTGATTTGTACCCCTAATCTCTACTCAGGCAATCTGCTGCTCCGAACTGCTCGACCCTGGTTGACCCTGTACACGGGCCAGTATTAGACCATCAGAAACGTAACATGTGTCACCTCCAACCTCCCAGAGGAACCCTAACTAGTGGCAGGGCCCAAACCTGTCAGACAGTCACCTCCCTCTCCTCATCTCCTACCATGGCTAATATGGGAGATGACCAGCTCCAGATCCACCAGGGTTATTTCCAGAAATGGCCCTCTAATTGCTTAAGTCTTAAATGATGTGTAATTGTCCCCTTTTTTTTTCTTCCCTGGGAGGTTATGGTAATGGCAGTAGGTGAGAGGAGAAAGACTCTAGTCTTTTCCAGCTGTTTAATAGCGGGCCAGAGCGAGGTGTCTGCAGCCGCGACGTTAGCCAGGGCTCGCCGTGTACGAATATTAGGTTGCGGCGTAGTTTATTTTCGTAAATGCTGCGAGACAGCGTGCGGACTGTGAGGGGCTGGGGGGGGCGAGAGCGGCTTTGCTTTGGAGGCAAACGCACATTTAGGCTAGGGCTGTGGCAATCACGGCGGCGTATGGTTAGCAGTCGCTAGCGTTTAGCGGCATAATGGAGACGGTTGGCGTTTGGCTGGCGGCATGAATCCGCCATATTGTGCAGCTCATTGCAGATGTAATGGGTGTTGATACAGGCAAACACTGTTAAAGAGCCAGGCAGCAGTGCAGACACTGGTGAAACGGATCAGACGCTGCTGGCTGCTAAGAAACTGAGGTGAGAAAAGACTGTTCCCCCCCCCCCTTCCCCTCATTTGGGCTCTGCACTGGTTTGTAGCCTTAAAAGCAATAACCAAACACCCACTCACTGCCAACTATACACTGAGGCTAACGCCATTCCAGACACAAAACCAGTGGGCTATGATAACCCATACTGGATGCTTAGTCTTTCAGCCAGGCTCTAACAGTGCCGCTCAGCGTGGTGAGGTTACGCCTCCACTTGAGCAGAACCCTCACGGACGCCTCTCGTCGACGATTTGTGTCCCTTTTTCCGTCTCCTCGTCTAATGTGGAAGGTGTAAGGGCTTCCAAGCGAGTTTAAAGTGAGATCTCTAGCTTCTGCCCACCACAGCGCTATCCTGCACCTCCTCCTGGAATCCCCAGCTCCTTATCGATGACCCTCATCCTTTTACACGGCTGCGGCGACGTCTCCAGCCGTGGACTCGGCTCTGTGGTCTGGGACGAGGCTTTGGCTCATGCCGCGTGGGGGTTGTGGGTCAGTGGTTCCTCTGCTTTCTTGAGTGCCATCATTAGCCACTGGAACTAGAGCACCCGCGCGTTATTTAATGTTTAAGTTCCTTTAAGGCAGAAATTATGCTGATTCTGATGCTGCCGCTTGACACCTATATTTGTGTGTGTGTGTGTGTGAGTGTGTGTGAGAGAGAGAGAGAGAGAGAGAGAGAGAGCTGCTTTAAATCAAACACTGTGACATCCCTCTGTATCTAATTAGGCCCTAGTGGTCAGCCTTTGATTATAGGAAGTGCTTATGCCTGGAGGGCACACTGGCCTTTAGCTGGGGCCAAAAGCAAAGCCCTCTGATCACTGTGGAGCCTGACAGGCATGTCTCACTGCCCGTCCCTCTGACCACTGTGGAGCCTGATAGGCATGTCTTACTGCCCGTCCCTCTGATCACCGTGGAGCCTGACAGGCATGTCTCACTGCCCGTCCCTCTGATCCGTCACCCGCCTGTCCTCTGTCAGCACCCCAGTGGTCAGTACCACTCTCAGCTCTTTCTCCATAATGGACTTAATTGGCTGATATTCGTGGTGATATGAAGACTCTGTTGGTTCCTTCTTCCTGTGCCCTAAAGCTCTCTGTCCAAAGCATTAACGTAGTTATTCAGGGTCTCCTCCAAGATGCGTTTGCTTCTTCAAGGCTACACAAAACCTCTGATGCCTGACACTAAATGAGTCGAGCCTAACCAAGCTTAACTTCAAAAGCATGTGAGAAATGAAGAAATGGTCATGAACATATATATTGAATTTCACTGGTGAATGTGTGATTAGGCAGTGGAACATGGAGAACTAGCAGCCGCATCTTCAGATGAAGGGCAAGCCAGCAAGTTGGTGGTGCAGGTCTGCTTCATGTCATCACCTGCACATCTAAACTCACCTCTGCCCATAACCTCTCCCTGTTCATTTTCAGAGGTCACATGAAGCCATGTGGTGACAGAAACACGCCGTCAGGAGAGGCTTTATTACATTTCGAGGGGTCGGTGGGGTCATGACCAATGCAGATTTCATTTAGCGCTCCACAGTGCTGGGACTTTCAGTTGGGTGAATTGCTGGATTTGACTGCTGGTCTGTTGCACTGTGCCATCAGTACTATGGTGCACAAAATCACAACTCTATGCATTCATTTGTTCACTTGGCTGTTGAGTGGTAAATTAAGGCACCTATTTTAACAGTTAAAATGTTTTTTCAATATTTTCTCCACTAAAACAACTCTAAAAGACTTTTTAAAACTATCTGATACATTTTTAGATTTGACTAAATAGGGCATGTGACATTTTATAAATCTGTTTAATAGGTCGGTATAGGAAGGCATAAATTTGCCCAGACGCTGATGGGGGAAGGGATTAGCTGGAAATAGTTTATGTTGACAAACAAGATTTAATGTGCCGTCTTGGGGCGGCGAGGTTAGAAAAAGGAAAACAGATTGAGAGTGGGCGCACAGAGCCGGCGCGGTTTTATTTTCGCGAGGTTGTGTTGACACACTTGTAACCGTTTCATCGTCTACGGAGAAATGCGCACGTGTGGTCCTTCTGTAAACATTTCTGCGACGGATGGACAGCGCATCACACGACCGGTCCGGACTCGCGCCAGCTGAGGCGATCCGATGCATCTCATTGCACATTGTGCTACGTTTCGTCGACATTTTCATCTCTGGGGAAATAATAAAACTTAAAAAGAAAACATCTGTTTCCATGTTGTCAGTCAACGGCGCGGTACGCAAGGCTGAAACAGTTTGCGATTTAGAAGGTTAGGGAACCTCTATCAGAACTGGCGCTTCCAAAATGCTTGATAAACAACATGGCTCATCCGCAGACGCGAATATTATCGCTTTGGTCTTTCCTCCACCGTTAAGCAAACGTCTCATGTGTTCTCTGAACTCTTTGCGTTTTACTACTTGGTCCATATGAAAGACAGAAGGTTCCCCAGACCGCGTGCAATAGAAAAACTCTTAACTGATGAGAAATGAAATCATCTTGAACAATTTTGAAACGCATACGTTAAAAAAATTGAACACAGGCATATAAATCGTTTGCATCTGTCAGCTGTAGAGATCGTTGGGGTGGGAGGGATTCAGGATTGGATTTAGCTGGGTAATCACACGGAGGTAGTGAGTGAGTCGTCTCTAATAAATCCTCGGGGCGTGCGGATTTAATCCACTCCTAATCCTCGCTCTACCAGGCTTTCAACCGGAATTAGCATGTTCGTGCCCAATGTAAGACTATCTGACTAGGTGTTAGGTTTGTTCACGCAGTATGTACAGAAGAACCTTTTACTAACAAAGCATGTACTGGTGGGAAAAGACCAAATACTGTACTTCATTTAATGTAACAAAGAAATCTCTTGCAGTCATTAATATTTATGGGTGCAATTGCTCAAAATGCTGTGCTCAGATGTTTGGCCACTGATGTGATACAAAGCAGATGTTTCCTTGATATCTGCGATGTTTGAAATCCACAGGCTTTGGAAAATGCTCACCCAGAAATACACTAGCCAGAACAAACGTTCAGTGCAAGGACCTGGTAACACCTGCACTGGAGACAGTGGTGGAACATCCTCCGCTCATCTCCACAACATCTCCACTGCTTCCAACTTCTCCGCTCATCCGTGTATTTAGCTCGCATTGTTTTTTAAATTTACCATGAGCTGAAGCCCCGCCCCCCGTTGCTCGGGGGACCCTAAAGGGAAGATGAAAGGCATGTATTGCTGTCTCTTTATTGGTCCACAAGGCTGTTCCCTCTCTACAACCACTGGCTGAATGTGACACCGATAGAGGGGGTGGGGAGGACCTGCAGCTACAAGTGACCCTGACCCTGTGTAATGACCCTTCACCTTGAGGTCATGCCCGCAGAGGAAGTGATCACATCACATGATGAAGCCAAATCCTCTGAAACATGACCATATGTTTATTACATTTCTCACAGGTGTGAGAATCTTTTTTTTTTTTAACTTCACATAAAAAAGAAATCATATTGAAATAAAACCGTCATTTTTGAAGGACGTCATTCACTGATTGCTTAGTAGACCACAACAGATAAGCGTTGATACGTTTTGACTGGTATCTGCTGTAGATATTTTAATACACTGACACTGTTATTTGAGCGTGTTGGATATTGATAAGCAGTTTTGTCTTGTACTCATAAAAATAGGTTCATCCACTCTGTACAAAATATATTTAACAAAATGTTTTCCTTTGGGGAGTAAACCAGATTTTTTCAGTTAATTTAAATTTATAAGAATCAACCAAATGGAAATATCTTTTTTGCTCTCTCTCTCTCTCTCTCTCTCTCTCTCTCTCTCTCTCTCCTTGGTGGGGCCAGTTTTATGGCTACAAAAACAGAATTTGTGGTTTCGACGGTTGAGGTTTGATGCAAACGGCTGTGGAACCTTTTATGCAACCTGGCGTCCAGGAGTCTTAAGAAAATATTTAGCTTTCCACCCTTTTGAGCCTTTTAGCCTCTACTAAGGGAAAAGAGTGAGCACAAGAAAAAGGTAAGGGAAAAAAACACACAAGGTCAAATGTCCTGAGTGGGCCAGCTGCCAGACACACACACACACACACACACACACACACTGACCATGGCTGCCACAGATGAGGGTGCTTTTGTAATAAAAACAAAAACTGCCTCACTCAAAGTCCATGGGACCGTAAAGAGGCTACTGAATGGTCCATGAGGAGCAGATCAGCACAGAGAGAGGGAGAGAGGGAGAGAGAGAGAGAGGGGGAGAGAGAGAGAGAGAGAGAGGGCCCTCTGTACGCCTCTCCTCTTTTAACTTCACGGTTCAGATTAAACCCCCTGATTGGTCAGAGCCGGGGCTTCTCGTGGCTGCGCAGTCCGTGCAAGAGAAGCCAGACTCCCCGAGGATGCTGCTGTACGGAGACCTCGCAGGTCACCTGGGGCAGATGTCCGCAGCGCCTGCCCCACCCAAGGCCATCACAGGCTGCTCATTGTACACAGATTAGTGCGCGGGGGGACGTGTGTGGTTCCAGGCGAGCCGCGCGGACAGCGGGGGGCACACACAGGCGCTTTATGGGTCGTCACGGATTGTGCAGTGCTGCAACTTTGTCTCGCCTCCTTCTGAGACTCATTTAGTTAAATCAGAGGTTTGGGGTTTGTTTCTTTTCTAACTTTTTCCTCATCGCTGATAGAACCAGGTCAAGTGGCGTGTGGGTGGTGGGTATTTGATTTGTTAATCACCAGGATAAAACAATTCTAACGCCACATCCGTATTCTTCCTTCCAGCAGTCTGCAGCCCCGTGAGGGACTACACCAGTGCTCTTGTAGAAAACTCACATCCCCAGGGGAGGCCTTATAAAATGGGATTCCATCATAAAAGTCCCAAACAATCCACACACTGCATACTGTTTATTGCTCTTCTTGGCTTGCTTGACTGGACATTATTCTTCTTAACTGAAGAAGCGGGATGCTGAAAAACGTTTTATTTGGCTGTTACATTTATTTATTCATACATTCATAAATATATACATATCGTTCCACAATTCCTTATGTTTGTGGATGTGTACTGAATGCAGCAGACGATATTTTTGACTTGTTGAGCGGTTTCTTCTATGTGGAGGTTGTTGTTTCATCTCGTAAAATTCGTCCTGAGCCATGGCGGAGGATAACGGCAAGCTCTGTCCTGAAAACCAACGTCCATGTGGTGAGCGTGATTCACAGGCATCTGCTCACAAGCGCCGCCGCTAACGGCATCGTAATCACCCCCAATTCTCCTGGGAACATCAAAGTCCAACCCACTGACCTCAGCTATCACCTCATCACTGACATCACAACCACTGTGGAAAACAGGACAGCAGCGTGTGAGTGCCATTCTTTGTCTTTTGACTTGTTTAATTATATTTCTCCATTTTTTTTTATGTTGGAAAAACAGAACAGGACATAAGCAAGTACAGAAGCTAAAAGGGAAGATCCGAGAATAAAAAACGAAATGGGATACTTCAACCCCAAAGCGTTGTTAATCTTGCAGATAACCTAGCAGTAACCAGCCTAATGCGGTTTGAGACACTTTACACAACAGCTCCCACCAGTTTTCCTTCGTCTCCATGTCAGCGTTTTGAGTGAACCATTCTTTTCATTCCCCATGTGTCTCCAGGAGTCTTCCGTAGAGATGTACACGTGATGGTCAGAAGCCCCTAGTGGACATTAGAGATATCACAGTCTGTGATTACTCTTTACTGGAAGTGAACTGGGAGTTTTGCCTTTAGAACTGTCATAATTCAGATGGATCCAGAAAACACACAGACTATAATTTACATGTCCCTTTATGTGTTTTCATTTGGAACAAATATTCCCAGTTAAGTTGATAGTAACTAAACAGAACATCATGGACCAAAGGTTCTGTCCTCTTCGGACACAAGAAGGGGGAGGGTGTGGGGGGGTTAAGCTGAATCAATGTTCTGCCCTATGTCCTGATCTCTGGTACCCCGAGATATTGCATCCTATTATGGTAGGTACAAGGTCAGAGGTTGAGTCTTATGTGGTCCAGTAGTGAAAGGACATCTCTTCTCTCCAGAGATAGTGATCTTGTGCCTGGAATGCTCAGTCTGTATTGAGACTGTATTGAGACTGTATTGAGACTGTATTGAGACTTGCCCCAGTGGTGCTTTGGTTTGGACCAGCCTGCCTGTACTGTTCTTGCACTCTCTCACCTCTTTCAAAGGGAAAATAATGTGCACAAACATGTAAATGTGTGTACTGAGTATGCGGGCATACTATTTTGCGCACACACACACACACACACACACACACACTCTCTCTCTCTCTCTCTCTCTCTCTCTCTCTCTCTCTTCACTGCAGTGTCTTCGTCTCCTCCTGCTGCTCATTCACATCCAGGCCAAATGGCGCATGACGCGTGCTGGCTGGAGAAGAGGTGAAGATGTATGGAGTGGCCCAGGTTCCCTCCCTCCTCCACCCCTGTCTCCACCCACGTGCCCACTCCCTCTGCTCCCACCACTGGCCAAGCCCCTCCTGCAGCTCTCCACCCCAGCTGGGAGGGCTCCCCCGAAGAACGCGTGCCTTGTTGAACACCCCGGTGGGGCCCACGCGGTCTCCAGGCAAAGCAGCCACCAGCAGGGAGATGCCACAGTGGATCGATTTACACATCACATGATTAGAGATTTAAGGCGGTGTATTTATATCGGGGTGGGGGGGAATGGCAAGGTAAGCACTTTGGTCAGCCTGTGTTCTGACCAGGCAGAGACTGCCTCAGTTCCCCACACCCCTCCCCCGCCCACCACCAGCGAGCTTGGGTCAACAAACGTGGCTGACCACTCTGACATCATCAGCAGGCCACCTTGAAGCTCGACTCAACTATTGACCAATCATTTAATTGCCAGCTAATTTTCTGGGCTCCTGTTCCTACTCAATGCATCCTCGTGTCTCAGAAGTGCAATGCTTCGTCCCTGGCTACTGCAGCGAGGTCCTGAAAGGGACCACGTAAATCTCCTTCTCCGTTTGGGAAGCGGCTGTTTGTTATTTTGGTTCTGGTCCTATTTATGTTTACTTCATGAGTAGGTTTGGACATAGTTGCAGCAGCACAAAGAACGTTTCTTTTTTAAACCCAGAGCAAACAAACAGAATTGGCACAGAAGGCCGTGCGGTGTTACGGCAACGTGTGGGGGATGGGCCAACACTGCGGTGGAGGTGTCCTCTTCAGATCTGAACCGTCACAGGAGAGATTCAGAACTCCGGTTACCTGACAAAACTTGACGGACCGAAACATGGACAGAAAAGCAGGGTGGGGCGGGCAGAGGGGGGGTCCATTTGGCATGCTGCCCAGAACTGTTGAGAGTGTGTGTGTGTGTGTGTGTGGTTGTGTGCAAGAGCGCGAGCTCTGTTGGTGTAAATCTTAAGTGGACAGCCCTTGGGTGCATCAGAGATTCAGAGTAAAGGTCCCTCCCCCCACACACACTTAGAGCAGCCTCACCACCCATGAATACCACCATTGAGAACTGCGTGTGCTGCAAAATTTGGAACTTGACCCAGAAAATAAATTAGTAAACAAATACAACATATACAAATGTATCCATCCATGCAAGCGTACTGCGTACGTGATTGCAGGGCAGAAAGAAGATGTAAAGCCGTGTAAACGGTCATCGTGTAAACTTCGTTGATGTAATGTTTTGTTGTCCTTTATATTTTCCAGTTGTGTAATCAAAAGTTATTCTGAGTTTCATGGAGCAGTGGACCCCAGCTTTCTGATGGCCAGCTGTGGTATGCTTGATGTTTAGCGGACGTTCATGGGGAGTCTTGGTTCTCTGTCCCCACTGTGTGTGCTGGACAGGTCGTGTGTGTGAACAAATGAAGCAGCATTGTGATTATGGCAGCATTTCTTAGTCTATGTTCTCACTATGTAGAGGGCTTCCTTGCACTCATGAAAGATTCAGAGCTGGCTTATTTTAATTTCCATTGTGATTGCAGAAAATACAACTACACACACACACACACACCATTTGTTTCTTTGAAACATTTATTCATCGGATGTAGAGTTGTTAAATTATTAGGTGTACAGCTTGGATGGTCCCTGTCTGTTGCCACGCATGACCTGTGCTAAACATCTGTCTCTTCACCAGGGGTCAGTGTCAGACCACTGGACCACTGGACCCGTCTGACTGATGTATCCATCTGTAAAGCCTGGAAACACATGGCAACACCTGCACACCTGTGCCAGGCACAAGCACAGGAGGCTATGCTACTGATGGCCACTGAGAGCAGGTGCAGGTGTTTCTAGTAAAACGATAGGCGTGCGATTGTACATCTTAATGATGTGTGACACTGATGATCATATATAGATTATAATTTGAGATTTTATCTTAATTAACTCCTTTTCTAATACGATTAACAAGGAGATCATACAAATACAACTGACCATATATTTGTCATAGCACCATAGAGATAAGCACTATGAATTGTGCTGACAGGTCATTTACAGCACAAAAACGAGAAAGATTCAAGAACGTAGCTAGTCCGATAGCATTTCAAAAGGTGCGATCATACAGTATATTGCCAAACGTATTCACTCACCCATCCAAATTATTGGAATCAGGAGTTCCAATCACTTCCATGATCACAGGTGTATAAAATGAAGCATGTAGGCATGCAGACTGTTTTTACACACATTTGTGTAAGAATGGGTCGCTCTCAGGAGCTCAGTGAATTCCAGCGTGGAACTGTGATAGGATGCCACCTGTGCAACAAATCCAGTCGTGAAATTTCCTCGCTCCTAAATATTCCACAGTCAACTGTCAGCTGTATTATAATTGTTTGGGAACGACAGCAACTCAGCCACGAAGTGGTAGGCCACGTAATCTGACGGAGCGGGATAAGCGGATGCTGAAGGGCATGGTGCGAAGAGGTCGCCAACTTTCTAGTCAATCACTACAGACATCCAAACTTCATGTGGCCTACAGATGTGGCCATACATCACCAAGTGCAATGTAAAGCGTTGGATGCAGTGGTGTAAAGCACGCCGCCACTGGACTCTAGAGTGGTGGAGGCGCGTTCTCTGGAGTTATGAATTGCGATTCTCCATCTGGCAATCTGAAAGGATGAGTCTGGGTTTGGCGGTTGCCAGGAGAACGGTACTTGTCTGATTGCATTGTGCCAAGTGTAAAGTTTGGTGGAGGGGGGATTGTGGTGTGGGGTTGTTTTTCAGGAGCTGGGCTTGGCCCCTTAGTTCCAGTGAAAGGAACTCTGAATGCTTCAGCATACCAAGACATTTTGGACAATTCCATGCTCACAACTTTGTGGGAACAGTTTGGAGCCTCTTCCAACATAACTGTGCTCCAGTGCACAATGCAAGGCCCATAAAGACATGGATGTGGATTAACTTGACTGGCCTGCACAGAGTCCTAACCTCAACCCCATAGAACACCTTTGGGATGAATCAGAGCGGAGACTGAGAGCCAGACCTTCTCGACCAGCATCAGTATGTGACCTCACAAATGCACTTCTGTCAGAATGGTCAAAAATCCCCATAAACACACTCCTAAACCTTGTGGACAGCCTTCCCAGAACACCTGAAGCTGTTCTAGCTGCAAAGGGTGGACCAACGTCATATTGAACCCTATGGATTAGGAATGGATGTCACTTAAGCTCATATGTGAGTCAAGGAAGGTGAGCGAATACTTTTGGCAATATAGAGTAAATCACCAGCAGGTGTTAAAGCTAAACTGGTACCAGACCCAGACACATAAAACACAGAAAATAGCTACAGTGGGCACTAGGTAATGATGCCAGCAAGCACTGTGCCTTCGCTGATATTAGTAAGTGTGACTTCATGAGTGGGAGTCTAGAAAGCATTAAAGTACATAAAGTATGTGTTTTTAACAAATACTTGCATAAAGCAACTTACAATTTCAAAACATGTTGCATAGGTCGAATGTTTTACCAGGACTCCTATTGGTATAGCCTACAGCATTTGCCCCGATGGGGTTTGAACACCAGTACCTCATGGGAGAGGCAGCATTATTACCCATTACAAGGGTACTAAGGGTGGCTTAAAGGTTCAAAGACTGTACAAAGAACAGAATTAAAACGTATTAGTAGTGGATAGCTTTTAGGTACAAATGATTTCCTAACCGCTTCTCGCCGTTTCTCACGTTGGTTAGTATGCAGTTATTGTTGGTCTCAGTCTGCCAGCCTGGTGCTCATTGTTGTATCGATCTGTGCTCGTGTGTGTGTGTGTGTGTGTGTTCCAGCCTTGGCTTGGCCTGCAGGACGGCTGGACAAATTTTCGCCGTTTGTCAGGGCTCAGACAGGAAGCCGCTGACTTAAGTCGCGGCGGTGCATGCGTAATGAACCAGGCCCCACAATGGTCCACCTGTGCCCAACAAAGATGCACTCTTCCTGGGCGCCGAGGTGCCCGCAGCACCCCATTGTCCTCCTCCACAGCTCCAGCCCAGCTGCGTGGGTGTTCAACCTCTATGGGCATTCATGTGACCCGGAGTCAAGGCCACAGTGACAGGCCAGAACAGCCATAGCACTGCCCCCCCCCCCCTCCCCCGGCCCCAATAAAGACCTCTTTCTTTGGCGCGGAAATCAAGGCCAAGCAGCCGTGTACGGCGTGTGTGCCGGATCACGTCCGGGTTTCGGTGGGAGGGGTTTTGGCTGTTGATCGCGACCGATGGCTAGATGCTTTGCTCACCAAATACACGTGTAACGTCCGTGCGTCCGTGCTGTCTCCTGGCGTCTGTCAGGACAACATGGTCAGGGTTTTGTGGCTATGAGGTTTACGTTGGAGTTACTGCTCAGATATGAAAGCATTTGCTCTGAGGTCCTGGAGCGTTTACATCCTTCACCGTGGGATTTTCTATTTTATTTTACTTTTTTTTTATTGTTTTTTATTGTGATTTAAATTATGGTAAATTTGCTGCAGTGAGAGGGCATAATGATCAATCCTCCACCACTCGTAATCATTTTCCGAAGTGGCATTTGCAGTCTCCATGTATGTATAAAATCTATATGTGAAAAATGTACCGTGTATAAATTCGTGCAAACATTACGTGCTCCCTGACAAGCTGTTGAAAGCTAAGATAATCATGCCAGCTTAAACATTCACACATTGATGAGTCACCTCATATTAGTAACAGCAGTCAAGCTCACAGTAATATTCCCAAATCAGTATGAAACGTTTTGAGACACGTTCAGTTATTATACTTACTATACTATTGGCAGTAACCTCATTCATGGGTGCCTTAATACGAGGAGTACTCAGCAAATTTCTCTGTGTGGCAGCCCTATCAGTCCCCTAAGACAACCCCGATGATTAATACCCTGCAATTAATTCTCAGCCCAAGAAGACAGTATACACCATCGGCCAATCATAACGGTTTATACACGCTGCTGTTGCTGGCCGCACAGAGACGTCCAATAACACTTTGCAAGTTGTTCAAAAATGATATTGAACACATGGCAGCGGTTAGGAAGGCAAAGAGAAGCGGCAACCCGATTCCGGACGGACAATTTATCCGGCGCGTCCGGCTTTTTTTCCCGCGCTGACAAAGTCCAGCGTCACACCTCCCAAATAACACGGCCGTAGCAGGACCAGCCGCGGTTCCAGCATACGCCTCACGCGCAGATGAAAGGCAGCACGCGGCTCACTGCCGCACTGGTTACACCGTTGTCTTTCTTCTGCCTGTTGTCTGCCTGCTGAATCTTCCGTCATTATCATTATTATTATTTTTTTGTTGTTGTAAAAGGGAACAATTGGTGAACTGTAATGATTATCCTTTAACTTGAGAGGACTGCTGTCGTATATGACACTTTACACTAGTCTGGTAAGACTCAGCTGCAGGGAGAGGAAAAACAGACACAACACTGGATATGCTGGGTACTGTATAAAACACTGGATATGCTGGGTACCGCATAAAACACTGGATATGCTGGGTACTGTATAAAACACTGGATGTGCTGGGTACCACATAAAACACTGGATATGCTGGGTACCGCATAAAACACTGGATATGCTGGGTACTGTATAAAACACTGGATATGCTGGGTACTGTATAAAACACTGGATATGCTGGGTACTGCATAAAACACTGGATATGCTGGGTACTGTATAAAACACTGGATATGCTGGGTACTGCATAAAACACTGGATATGCTGGGTACTGTATAAAACACTGGATATGCTGGGTACTGTATAAAACACTGGATATGCTGGGATGTGCTGGGTACCACATAAAACACTGGATATGCTGGGTACTGTATAAAACACTGGATATGCTGGGTACTGCATAAAACACTGGATATGCTGGGTACTGTATAAAACACTGGATATGCTGGGTAAATAAAACACTGGATATGCTGGGTACTGTATAAAACACTGGATATGCTGGGTACTGCATAAAACACTGGATATGCTGGGTACTGTATAAAACACTGGATATGCTGGGTACCGCATAAAACACTGGATATGCTGGGTACCGCATAAAACACTGGATATGCTGGGTACTGTATAAAACACTGGATATGCTGGGTACTGTATAAAACACTGGATGTGCTGGGTACCACATAAAACACTGGATATGCTGGGTACTGTATAAAACACTGGATATGCTGGGTACTGTATAAAACACTGGATATGCTGGGTACTGCATAAAACACTGGATATGCTGGGTACTGTATAAAACACTGGATATGCTGGGTACTGTATAAAACACTGGATATGCTGGGTACCGCATAAAACACTGGATATGCTGGGTACTGTATAAAACACTGGATATGCTGGGTACCGCATAAAACACTGGATATGCTGGGTACTGTATAAAACACTGGATATGCTGGGTACTGTATAAAACACTGGATATGCTGGGTACCGCATAAAACACTGGATATGCTGGGTACTGTATAAAACACTGGATATGCTGGGTACTGTATAAAACCCAGATAACATAGTTGAGAGTCAACAGGTGAGCAGAGAACATTGGGCCTGAGTGAGAGAGAGAGAGAGAGAGAGAGAGAGAATGCTGATGGAGGGACTTGATCCCTACAGACAGGCTGAGATGAGATGGCTATGCTGACAGGATCCTAATCCACCCTGTCTGTAATTGGCAAGCAGACGTGATCCAAGCTACATACGCAGAGCTGCTCTCAGGGATCAGACATCTGGGTGGTTATGGAGGGAAAAGGGGTGACTTATTATTCTAGGATCTGGCAGCATGCTGTTTCTCTACACCTTTTTTTTGTTTTACCCTGGCCCTAGGAATAAAGGCAGCTCACGTGCACTGTGGTGGAAAGCATAGTGTTCTCTGTGGACGGAAAAAGTACAAGCAATGAATGCAGCTTAGAGAGGTATTTTGCACTCAGCTTTAAAGGAAAATACCAGGCAGAGTGTTCGAAACTATTCATAGTTTTGCTGCATGCGCATCCATTGTCCATTTAGTTGTTTAGTTGTTTGTCTTCGTATGTGTATAAATAATAGATGAAGATTTTTATTATTATTAGTGGTCAATGTAGTGTGCTTCTGTATGTTGCACTACCAACATTTAAAAAGGTGACATAGAATGCATGTATTGTGCATTTTTAAATTGTTCTCTGATGTCTACAATAAAAGGTCTTTGACTTTGGGCGGGAAAATGCGCAGGTGAAAGGCTTGGTCGTTTAGGCATACAGGGGTATACTTTTGAGGAATACTTCAGAGGTATACTTCACAGGTATACTTCTGAGGAATACTTCACAGGTATACTTCTGAGGAATACTTCAAGAGGTATACTTCAGGAATACTTAAGAGGTATACTTCAGAGGTATACTTCTGAGGAATACTTCAGAGGTATACTTTTGAGGAATACTTCAGAGGTATATTCAGAGGTATACTTCTGAGGAATACTTCAGAGGTATACTTCAGGTATACTTCTGAGGAATACTTCAGAGGTATACTTCTGAGGAATACTTAAGAGGTATACTTCAGAGGTATACTTTTGGAATACTTCAGAGGTATACTTCACAGGTATACTTCTGAGGAATACTTAAGAGGTATACTTCAGAGGAATACTTCAGAGGAATACTCATGAGCTCGTACTGGAATGCTTCAACTGTCAAACAAAACCTGTTTGAGAAGTGGCTAGCGCTAGAAAGCTAGCTCGAGAGTAGACATCTTTACGAGACATCTTTAACTAGTTTTCGCTAGCTTCTGAAAGTTTTGTTGGTTTAAAAAATAAATGCATTTACAAAAATTTTATGCTGTACATAACATAAGCTATTTCTCTGAATGGGCAACAGACAGGAAGATGAACATTAGCGTAATTAAACTTGCTTGTCGTATTATTAATTAGGTAACTTACCTCGGAACTTGTAGTCAACGTTACCTATACTAACTACGTATATATATTTGATAACACACTAAAAGCTGTTAGAAGTAAGTAAAAACTTACTGCAAATTTTTCACTGTAATATAATCTGGCTTCAACTGACCAAAAACAAAAAACAGCACATGGCAGCATGGCTGGCTAGCTAACTATTTACAGGACTACGGTTTGAGAAACTGCGGGGCAACCTAACGACGTGATCTGGTGCCATTTTGCTGGTGCCAAGTTTCGGCTGTGCAGGTCCTTGAAGGTGGTCTGCTCTATGCAAATTTTAGGTCTGTAAATATTAATCAGTCAACCCTGTTATGTAACAGCATATGATTCTTGGAATCTGTCCATTTTACAACCCTGTTTTGCCAATGCAAGATTTACATTTGAAAGAAGTGATAGCGTTTGAAGTTCATGTATGTGGGTCCCATGTAGCGACCGATCTCTCCTTATTTAACTTATTCAGTGGCAATGTAAATGCAGTTTTCCATTCTATGGCACCTTTTAGCGCTTCACTCAATGTTTTAAACAGTGTGTGATGTATTTAGAAACAGTTGCTCTTACAACCTCAAACGCTTAGCCTGCCATATGCTGATTTAATCTGATTCTAACCAACGCTACACTGTGTATATAAAAGCAACATTTATTTCACAGTTTCGAATAATGAAGTATTTGTGGCGGTTGTTTCCATAGTGGAAGGAGAGAAACGTTTATGGACGCTGTACCTCACTGCAAACACACAGGCCGCTAATATGGTGGCCTGTTAAACCAGCATTTGCTTGGACTTGGGACAAAACGTTCATAGCAGGAAAACGGGAAAAGTAAATCTATTAAGCAGGATTTTTAAAAGATCATTTCTCTCAATTCATTTAACAATGACATTAATCATATTACAGTAGAAGTGGAAATGGTTTTATACTCAATTTCTTTTATGAGGGATTGGGGTATGAAGCTCTATGTGTTTTCTCAATGATTTTTTCATTAAATCTCTTTTCATCCAGACAAACCTGAAATATAATGTCATATTTCTTTCAATAAATTCCAACATAGTGTATTTTTCACTGCGTATTTCTGACACTGTGTGTTTTCACCATCACAGTCACAAGTTACTATGCGTATTAAGTGTTCAAAATGTACTAAGAAAAGCTTGCAAAATGGAGTATGGCTAGTGTGGCCTTCAAAGGCATGGCCTTCACCTCGCCTTTCTCTGCGTAACGGTAAGGAGAGCGGCGTGTGGAAGCAGTGTGAGCCCTAATTGCCTGGCCTGGACATTTCCTCTTCTGTTGCAGAACACCACACCAGGGAGTCATTAGGAAGGAGAGTCTGTGCTGTCTCCAGCTGACACTCTCCTCTGATCTCCCGTCGCTTTGTTTAAGAGGAACGCCACTGATCGGCGCAGATATGAAGCCGAAGGCCGAGGGCCTCCTTTGCGGGACCGATGCAGTGGGTCCTGATTTTGTGCGTCCCGGGCAAAGGAGTGCATATGGCCTGGACTCTTATTGGAGACAGCGGTAAATCTAGCCAGAAATGTTCACTCACTCTTTCAATCTTTAATTAATGTGTTCATTTAGGCTCTTTGTACATTTATTTATTTCAACCAAAAGGTTTCATTAAGTACACATTCTCTCTACCAGATCATGTTAAAACACAGTATATGATCTGTGTACATGAAAAGTACAGTAATGACACACACATACCCTAAGGATATGCTCATCTGTTCTCAAGAACCATTTCTAAACCATCCTGTGCTCGCCTGGCTGTAGATAATGAGCTGGTGCAATTTTAACAAGCACAGTAAGGTTGCCAGAGCTTTTTACATGTGTGAATGTCACTGCCAGCTTGACGGTGGTCCAGCACTATATCTAATCAGCAGCAGTCCTGTGGTTAGAAATGAGCTGTGTATGAAGGGCTGGGGGGTGCCTAGAACAAGAGATAAGCTATTGACCCTGAGGAAGACTCTGGATCTACAAGGGGTTTTTATGGAAGCAAACAGAAGAATACATGGTGGGCATATCAGCTTGGTGCCTGTCAGTTGTTTTTATGGTCTTCAGCAGAAGTTGTACAGTCACAGGTTGATCTGACACTTTCTTTAAGAACAAAAGACTACCATCAAACCACAGAGCACTGGAAAATAGCAACAACCCCTCAAAAATCTAGGGGAACTAGCCAGGAACAATGCCCATCAAAGCTTTACCCACATCTTCTGCACGTCTGCAGAAGCGCGGATCCAATTTGGTTCCAAGACTCCTCCCTTTACGTTCCTAGGCCTGCATCGCTAACTGCTGCTCGGTGACTCTCAACGAACCCGTCGCCAGCACACGTCCTCCGAGGGGCCGGCAGGTCCCCTGGCGACGTGTCGTGTGTAGCGCTCGGTTTGCGTGCGGGCTGTCATCGCCTCACTGCGTCCTGCCGCTTTGAGCTCCCGGAGCACGTTCTGCTTTCAATAAACAAACCCCGACTGCTGGTGGGTGAACGTTAGCGCTGATATAAATAAAACTCGCCTGCGGGGTTTATGTGGTGCGAGTGAGTGGCGCTCCGAGCCGAGCGCAGAGCCGCATTAGCTTTACCAGTGCGACCGTACCTCGGCCGAGGTTACGCCGGAGTCCTGTCACGCTTGCCGTGACTGTGATAACTCAGCGTGGCTGCTGATTGTATTTTATGTGAAAACAAATGACATCAGCTTTACAGTGTGCGGCTCCGAGACGCCTGACAGTTGTTGTGAGGGATGTAATGTGATAGGGAACAGGTCTGTGTTCATCCTACAATACGCTACAGTCAAACATTGGAGATATCTTGCATGTGTGCGGAGGCTGATGTAGTCCATATGAGCTCGAATTCAACTGTGCATTCTTAAAAAGGACATAACAGATTACATTTACTGTATATTACAATGCAGTAGGACGCCTTGTGTGTGTTATATTTTGTATGTATTGGATGGCCTTCGTTGTACTGAGAGTACGCGTAACAGACCCATGGCTGTAGTTGCTCTCAGACCTGCCCATCAGTGGACGGAGTGCGTCCCTTGGGTTGGGCTCTGAGGAACACATCACCCTGCACTTCAATGCCTTCCACACAGCGTTGTTTAAATGACAGAGCCCCTTTGAGTCACAGGGGCCGACATGAGATCTATATGCACCCCGGGAGAGGTGAGGATGACACAAGACAACAGGGGTTCCAGCATTCACCTTCCACTCACCTGTGCTCTGGTGTGTGTGTGTGTGTGTGCTGGAAACATCAGTGGTTTTGAGCTCTTTGTTTAGCTACATATAAATGAATGTAATGTGTGTGCATGTGCGTGCGTGCCTGTGTGTGTGTGTGTGTGTGTTAGAGAGAGGGAAAGAGAGATCCCTGCCAATGGTTCTTGCCCAATATGTTACACCAATGGCAAGTGCAACAAAGATATAATATTTGAGTCCAGCAATGCGTTTTATTCAAATAATGTTTCTTCTCTGCTCCAGGACTTGTCCTAGATGTGCCTGAAATGTGCCGGATGTATCAGATCCTCCTCAATGTGCAGCAGACATCTTAAACGAAGGCTTCATCGTTTGCCTTTAGAAGGCAGCACTTTTGGATGACGCCCGTAATTACGGAAGCCAGTTCATTTCATCTTCACACTTGTCGTAAACAAAGAAACTGAATTCATGTTCCATAAAACAAATAACTAGAATGACTTCTTTCCTCTGTGTCCTGTACTTTACACATATATACACACACAAAATCCTGCCACAATGAATCTCTAAAGCAAGCATTAAACTCTAGATATCTAGAAATACTGTTCTGTGGCTCTGACATCCCACATTACACTTAATTGCTTGCAAATGGTAACCAGGAGGAGCCAAGAATCCACTAAACACCTGTTCTCAGAACTGTTTATATTATAAAAGTAAGAAGGCTACAGGACGATCGTGCTGCTTTGCTCTTGCTGACGCCAGTGACTGGGATCTGCCATAAGGAAGCCAGATCTGGCAAAAAAATTTAATCTGTGCCATGTTGTTATAGTGAAAACATACAGTCTTATGGAAATATATAAGACTCATTTTGGTGTGGGCAGCGTGGTTTTCAGAAGGTAAAAAAGCACGACTTTCGCTTTCAACGGTGGTGGAATGGTTGCTTTGTGTGCAGCTGCGTATAAAATAATAATAATTTAAAAAAAGACCTCCCGCTATCTAGCTATGGTCATATTCTGCAGAAGGAGAGTCTAGGGCAGGAATTCCCCTGGGATTTCACGTGCCACAGGGATTCTTCATGCCACAGTTTTTAAGTCCAAAGAACTTTGACATTCCTATTTTATGCCATGAGGATTTCGGGGGGGGGGGGGGATTTGGGGGGGGAATAGGGGGATCAAAAATGCAAGAGGCCTTTACTATAGTAAAGTATACCCAGAGTGAACTTACAGTCCTACCCAAGCTGAGAGATTTACAACCCTAATCAGAAGCTGGTCCACAGCTGGTAATTGAGTGTGAATGATGTCATGAAACTGTCCTCGCTCTGACGCTCTGATTTATAGCTTAAGGTGAGATTCATAAAGAAAAAATAGAAAAATAAGAAAAGAAAATAGGGAAGACGAAGGAATAGTAAACATTCAGGATTTTTTTCCTCCGAAGGATCTCTGTGTAGTGTTGAGTGGGTGCACTATTTCACTGGAAACACAAGTGCATTTTGAACTCTTTCCCGAGCTACATGTAAATGAATGGGCTCGTCGTGATCGATAGCTCCAGGTCTCCGTCATCAATAACTGTAATTGACTTCTAGGAAACCCGTGACCCCAGGAGACTGGGCAGAACTATTTCTACCCTGTCTGCATTTAGGGATCTACACTGGCCAGACCCGGCTGGGATGCATCCATGCATGGCCAAGACTGCTACCCTTGCTGAGTTATGTAAAGGTTCAGTTGTCTAGTCCGGTGCCCACTGAATGAGACATAGCTTCACAGATTTAAGGGCTGTTTTTGTGTAGTAGACAAAAAACCTTTAAAAAACAAAACAATTTTAAGTAGTTAAAGATTTTTAATAAAGTAATAAATGTCTGACTTCTGGATGTGGAGAACTTTCCATCCTATCACTATACTGGCCATAAATGCGCAGAAGATAAAGAAAGAAAGAGATTAATCAGACGTGAGCAGCAAAATTGTGGGCGGGACCCAAGCACGCGCCCCCGAGGCCGCGGGAGCAGTGACGGGGGTTGGTCCCTCGGTCCTGCCGGAATAGCGCGCGGCGTTGAAAAGCACAGCTGCTCTCTGCAGCCTGACGTGCGCTTGCATGTGGAGTCCAGGTGCCGCCTGCCTACCGTCACGCGCCGACGGGGCACGAGAGCCTAGCTCAGACACACACACTCTGTCTAGAAAAAAGCCTGTTACTTGCCTACTATGGAGATGATGGATTGACGGTGCTCTGAGTGAAACAGACCTTGGTCTGAAGTAAACAGGGCTCGGACTCCTACATTAAAGAGTACAAGGCTGAGAGGGCATTTTCTGATTTTTACTCCTGAGCTGAAGAGAAAGCCCAAACGGTATTCAGCTCCCTAAAATGATTTTGCATAATTTTTAAGACAGTCAAAAACCTGCTCTGAGCAAAATCTGCGACGGAAAACGGCGAGTCAGTCGCTAGACATCCGCTCCTCTCTCCGTTCTTTCGTTCAGTTTCCATTCAGTGAACTGCCTATAATGTAAAGATTTATAATGTTTTCACACACACATTATACTTTGTTGAACCTCACGCATAGTTTAGCCACTAATGCCCCTTTAACACACCCCATTTGAATAATAACGAGAGTCATTCTCATTCCGGTGCTTTATTTTCAACACTCCGGTCATTGTGACGAGCCCTTTACGGAGCGCTTTAAGTCAAGCTGCCTAGGGAATTTGGGTCAGGACTTGCCGTGTTTTAAAATAAAAGCCATTTTCACTTATTACTCCTCGCGAGGATCTTTCACCAACATTACTCTCCAATAGCCCTTGATGAGGGCAATTTAATGCGTTAAATCAGATTTGGGCCCAATGAAGTTAGCGCTTGTTCAGAGCTTTCCAGCGCGACACGGCCTGTTTACGATGGATCTGGTGACAAAACCGAACGGTCGAAATGAGACAGTTTGGGCGACGTTACTTTATGACTAAATGAACATAAAAGTCTCCCCCGTGTAGGGGCACTTTGTGCGCTGGAGGGGCGTGAATGCTCGGCAGTCTAAATAAAAGGAAATTAATTAAATGTAGGGCGGTTGGTTTGGCGCCATGGAAATAATACACAATTTCGAGACTAGGTCCGAAGGCAGGTGTGGTGAAAATGGAGGCGATCAGTCATATCTCAGAGAAGCCTGACAGCGGGCCTGCCGTTTGCTTGGGAGGTCCCGTTGTGTAATTCGGACAAATGAGAGAAAATTGGAAAGATAAACAAGGGGAGTGATCCCGTAATAACTCCCCCATCCCATCCCATTCTTCTCGCATACACACTTCATGGACAAGCAAGACAGGAGCTATTTCAGGATTGTCGTTGTGGAGAAGCTCTTTGCTTGACAGACGTTGTCTGTTGACTCAGTAACCCAATCTCTCCCGTGCCGAGCGGTTTTCCGACATTTCTCACTTGGCTAAAACCAAAAACCTGCAAATGTGCGTGTCTGCAACATATCCAGAGTGATTTCCGTTGTCATAGCAGAGAGAGGTGTCACAGCGAATGAGCATACCTGTATTCTCAGACTGAACTCCGGGTGGCATAGCTCACACATTTGGTCCACATTTAGTAGATGTGCTGCAGGTTCCAGCTTGAAAACATGAGGAGACAAAGCGTCCAAAAGGCAGGAGGAGCGACGGCCGGATATTTAGTTTTGACAGTCAGCATTTAGACTGACTGTCAATAATAAAATTATAGTTGGATCTGAAAGTCAAAGTCAAATTTATTTGTATAGCGCTTTTTATAATACACGTCTGTATGAAAGTCTACCGAGAACCACGATTTTTCATCATTAGGACGTGCATTCTTGAAAAATAGATATTATTTCAATAACAAGAGTATGTTATTTCAAACTCGAAATTATTTTTGAGCTGCTTGAGAAATCCTCATATGAAACAGGTCTGTCCCAACTTTCTTTTGCATATTTTTTTTTAATTGGCGTACAATCAGTTGTCTGTAACTGTCAAACTTGTAGCCAAGGCAGTGTTAACAAGATGACTGCGTAACTGTTGTTCGACCTTTGACCCCTGGTGATGTCACTCTATACCTCTATGATTGCTAAAGTTCCAACCTCTGGCCCTGTCTGAGCCAGTCTGGCGTTTATCATGTGATACGTGTGTTTCGCTTGCTCTCGCTCTCCGGCTCCGTCCCTCAGGTTGCTCGGCTAGAGCCGTCATTCTGCTTCGTCTCCTCACAACGTACAAATCGAACGTGACCGTCTGGGGGCGGCAACGGGTGAAAGGTCGGCGTGAAGGAGTGGGGGTGCACCCGTCCAACGGCGAGCCCCGCCGGAGGACGTGTCGGAACCACCGCTGGAGACAGAGCCAGTGGGGGGGGGGGGGGGGGGGGGATCACATGACACCAACAGATGATCACATGACACCAACAGATGATCACATGACTCTGATCAGAGCTGCGTGTCCGATGCATACTGTACACGCAACGTCCCTGTGACAAACTGGTAGCAGCCCTGAAGTTCTTCATTACCTTCTTATGTATGTCCAGGAGTCTCCAGGACTACAGAACAGTGGGGGAACTCTTTATGCAAATGGAGGAACTGCTAATATCTGCTAAAACGTGTAAGTTAGTAAGTATGTGCTAAATGCTGTGAATGTAAATGCTGTTCTTGTTTGAGGCACAGCGGGATCTTGTAGGAGGGAAAAAAAAAAAACGACTTGATGTTCCTAGATCATTCTGCACGACATTATCCGATCGGTCTGTGCCGGGAACCCAGAGGCTAAAGGAGCACGTGATTAGAACCTGTCGTCAGCTTCGTGACACTGATCGTTTCTGACTGTGGTTCCCTCTGCCTTCATTTCAGACAGGCTTTACGTTACAGCTGACCGACGCAGGGACGCGAAGGCAATCGCACAAGCCTGCGGGTAGCACGGGTGACCCGTGCGTGATACCAGTGCGGCCTCCGTCGGCGTAATACCTGTAAGCCCTTAACTATCGTAATTTGTTGCGGCTATGGGAGAGAGATGGTATTGATCAGCACATCAGTGGGTTGGTTAACAGGACAGAATGTGTAGCCTCACTGTGAATGTGAGCGTATGGGGAGAGAGAGGGGCTGTGTAGGTTGTATGAGGGGGGGGGGGGGGGTCATATTTTTGTAATGGGGGGTTTGTTGAATTTATGGCCTGTGACTGACGAAGCTCTGACAGTTCTTGAGACTGACGCCTTGACTTTCTCTGACAGGCAGCTGAAAATAAGAACCAGTACACCTTCATCTGAGTGCTGGTCTGAGCTCTGGCTCCGAACCTGAGTTCATGCGTCTTTCTTTCCTTCAGTCCTTATGAATTGCTGTTTTTTTGTGTGTGTGTGTTTTTTTCCCCCAAAAGAATCTTTAGACGCTAGTGAAATAGGGACGCAAACCGCGCGTGAGTCTGAGTGTGTTTGTTTTAGAGGCTCCAACTCCTTATTGGTTCAACTTGTTTCGTTTTAAGTTTTTTTATTTGCCTAATCTGGCGTTTTTGCTTCTGATTGTCATAGTTTTTTTTCCCCAAGACATTGTGCTTGCAGATGGCGGCACACGCACGATCAGCTACGCACTCCTGATGCCAGGATGCTTGCGTGGCATCCAAACGTTAGTGAGCACTCTAGGCCCCTACTGAATGAAGCTGGCTACACAGTCACCATGCAAGGTTGTGACACTACAGACTAGCAACGCTGAGACTGAAAATGAAGTGTTGATTGTATCGTCATTTATTGTAACTTCGAAATGCTGTGACATTTGTCTGCTAGATGAACAACCATGGCTAATACTAACACATAAACCAGAGTGGTTGCGTTTGGTTCTGGAGGTCATAGCACACCTTTGGCAGCTGGGTGACCTGGGTTCAACAGCGTGTGTGTGTTCACTTGCTCTCTGCCCTCACATACACACCTGCTCACATAATCAACTAAAATGATTTATTCAGCAGGTAGCGCGTTCTGTTTCCTGTGTTACTGATTACACATAGATAAGGCAAAGGAGTCAAAAATAAACTGGCAACGTCAAATGTTGAATCGTTTTTGCTGAGCATCCGTGTTTGTTATTCCTATTAGTCATGTCTGATTTAACATGAGTTTTCCTTTTGGACCGAAAGCGGCCGTGTGTCTTTATATAGTCCGCGAGCATCTTGTAAAAGTTAAAACCAAATGGGAATGAACTAAACAGAAAAGAGAAGTGATATTTCACAAAACTGAAATTGCTCTGTTTCTCATTACGCACAGTGAGAATGCAGGATTGTTTTTTCCCAAAGGGAGACGTCGTATGAATCACCAGTAGTATCTCCGCCCAGTAGTGGTTATATACTGGCTCTTTCATTGTACCAGTCCTTTGAATGGGTCGTTTGAGGAAATGCCACAGTTCTGTTCATAGCCATTTTATTAAGAGGTCATTATCGACAGCCCGAATTGACAGTGTCACATGACATAACCCTTTTTAAATTAGGATCATGGTATTGAATTGAATTATCTCATTTAAAAACATAACCCTTGACCTAAGCCATAACCTAGCTTACACGACCAAAGTATTGTACCCTCTGTATGTTGGCGAGCCTTATTGTCCTTTCTGATTAGAGACTTGGGTATTTGGTGCTTTATAAATGACCTCTGCTTTTCAAAACTCATTTTATTTCTAAAAATGTGCTCTGGAAACTTAGCGCAGCTTTATAGAGAACAAGACAGATATTGATCAGTGATCTAACTTCAGAAGGCCTGCTGGCATATGGGTATAGCTCTAGATGAAGTACCTGTGTACACCTAGCCAATGAACCATCAGGGTTTGCATCTAACTCACTGGATATATGAAAATGAACCAGCTGGGTCCCGAGGAAGGGTTTGGCGGAGGGTGCACGGAGCAACCTGCTACCCGTATCTGCTTCAGGGAAGCGGGAGTGAGATGGCTCGTGAAGCAGCAGGCGTGGGAAAGATCGAGAGCAACGGTACACAGCCAGCCTGAGAGACAGACGCCTGAGAGACAGACGCCTGAGAGACAGACAACTGAGAGACAGACAACTGAGAGACAGACGTCCTCGTTTTCAGGCACGGGCAAGCGCCTCTCGGCCACAGGGGGACTCGCATCCTTCTACCTTCTATCTAGCCAGAGCAGCCATCAGCGTTTAGAATTCAGCGTTTAGAAAACATAATTTATTCCAGATGATGCACAGGCTTTTAATCAGTTGTCTCATTGTAGTGAAAGTCAAGAAAGAGGTGGGTGAATAATGGTGCTTGTTGGTGATCTACGCTGGGCTGGTGGTCTGAATTAAAAACAGGGAAAAAGAACCATTTGTTTAATATGCCAAGTACAGTTGTTGGAATGAGGTAATGGATGTGTTGTAATGAAATAAAGCTTTTGTGATCGTGTCTGAGCTTTCCATCCAGACATAAAAACCCCATTTCCGCCACTTGTTCTATTAAAAATCAAGCCAAACATGTTTTGGTAGAAATAGTGCCAAAACGGTCAGTTTTCTCTTGGGTGGGGATGGGCAGACGCTAGTGCAGGGCGTTAGTGAGGGTGCTAGTGGAGGGCGCTAGTGAGGGTGCTAGTGCAGGGTGCTAGCGCAGGGCATTAGTGAGGGTGCTAGTGCAGGGCGCTAGTGCAGGGCGTTAGTGAGGGTGCTAGTGGAGGGCGCTAGTGCAGGGTGCTAGCGCAGGGCATTAGTGAGGGTGCTAGTGCAGGGTGCTAGTGCAGGGCATTAGTGAGGGTGCTACTGCAGGGCGCTAGTGCAGGGCGTTAGTGAGGGTGCTAGTGGAGGGCGCTAGTGCAGGGCGTTAGTGAGGGTGCTAGTGGAGGGCGCTAGTGAGGGTGCTAGTGCAGGGTGCTAGCTCAGGGCATTAGTGAGGGTGCTAGTGCAGGGTGCTAGTGCAGGGCATTAGGGAGGGCGCTAGTGCAGGGCGCTAGTGCAGGGCGTTAGTGAGGGTGCTAGTGCAGGGCGTTAGTGAGGGTGCTAGTGCAGGGTGCTAGTGCAGGGCATTAGTGAGGGTGCTAGTGCAGGGCGTTAGTGAGGGTGCTAGTGGAGGGCGCTAGTGCAGGGCGTTAGTGAGGGTGCTAGTGGAGGGCGCTAGTGCAGGGCGTTAGTGAGGGTGCTAGTGCAGGGCGCAAGTGGAGGGCGCTAGTGGAGGGCGCTAGTGCAGGGTGCTAGTGAGGGCGCTAGTGCAGGGCGCTAGTGGAGGGCGCTAGTGCAGGGCGCTAGTGCAGGGCGCTAGTGAGGGCGCTAGTGCAGGGTGCTAGTGCAGGGCGCTAGTGCAGGGCGCTAGTGCAGGGCGCTAGTGGAGGGCGTTAGTGAGGGCGCAATTGGAGGGCGTTAGTGAGGCTGCTAGTGTTTGGCGCAAGTGCAGGATGCTAGTGGAGGGCGCTAGTGGCGGAGCCAGAGTTGGTGCACGCACTGCAGACAGCTTGTGCCACATGTTCTCATCATAACCTGGACTCATGTTGGCACAAGAGGAAACATTTTTTCAATCTGTATATTTACTGTGCTGAAAACCAAAGGTTCCCGCAAGGTAATTAGCTGTACTAAGTACTTCACGATGTAGAAGCAATCGCCTCGCATTGTAATGAAGCATGCAGTTACTACTGTTTCTCTGGCCCTAGTGTTTATTTGATTTCTTTATTGTAATGAAAGTCAGATGGGTCCGTGTTTACACCAACCCCAGATCAGCGACATGTTTTCTAATTAGCCACAAATGGTCTTGGAAGAACGAGAGAGAGAAAAAAACCCTACAAGTTCTCTTCTCTCCCCACAGGGTCCTGAATCAAACTTCTAATTTGTTTTAATTAAAGTCTGAGCGGTAGTGGGGTGGATGGCCTCGTGGTTTTAGCAGCTATGGGCCAGGTGGCAATCACAGGGCAGCGGTGAAATCACTGCGCAGGCTCTACGCCGCTGGGCCTCAGGGGGCCTCAGTGGGCCTCAGGGGGCCCACCCAGTGAAACATGCAGGTGATATTCTGTAGAACTTTGATCAGTCATTAGTTCACATTTAACTCTTAAAAAAGAGAAATTCCAGGAAAATGAGTGTAATTCTGTGTTTCGGTATCTAACACACACAGAGAACAAAGGGGGATTGTCCCCATTACAATGTGAATAATTGAAAGCTGCTTTTAGTATTCGTAGTAGTGTTCTGCCCATATTTTACAAATGTAACTTAAGAGTTAACACTTTAATGGGGAAGTATAAAAACTGTTTCGAAAAAAAGTTCGGAACAAAAGTTCGTAATGGACAAAGGTTTCTTTTATTGAAGGTCTGCCACCATTTGATGTAGCCTCAGTATAGAAGGATAAATGTGCTCATTATAAGGTTTCTAGAGGTTGAAGGTCAAATGTGTGGGATGATGTGAAAGGAACAGGAAGCAACAGGAAGTAGGGAGACGGGGGATGTTCTCAGCAGGATGAGGGTCCCGTTCCAGTGAAGCTGACCTGCCCGCACCCCGTCCATTGTCCCGCATTCCACTTTGATGTAATGTCCTGAGTTGCCATACTATGGAAACAAGACTTGCCTTGCTTTAAAAAAATCTTTCCGTCCATCCATCCATCCATCCATCCATCTAAGAGCAGTACAATGCGCTGGGAGAGAGATGAAATGGACCATCTTTTTAAATAGGTTTATGATGATGAGGATGGCAGAGAGGTCTATGCCAAGGTGATGAGAGCCACGCTACACTGCAGGGGCACATGGCGCCATTTTAGTGGTCAATGAGCATGAGGATTTGCTGTAGCAATGCAGATTCCAATGGAGAGTCCCCGTGAAGCAGGAAGGAGGGGGCTTGGAAGTAGGTGACTTGGAAAACAAACCAGGAGAGGAACCATGACCACCGATGCTCAGACATTTAGCGGTCAGGAGGTGCGGCAGGTTTTTATGGTTGGTGATCAGTGAAGGAGTGCTGTGATCCGTCGGCCTTTAACCCGACCTCCGACTGCTGGAACAGCGATGTTCTTTCTCCCACGTTCGAGGTGTTGATTTCCACAATGAAGATCTTGGTTGGTTGAGGCTGCTGCAATACCAGGGTGCCTGTGAAGGTGGTCGTCAGGTTCTCGGACACCTCTGTGGCCACTGGCATCCAATTAGCCTGCCGAAGAAGCTTGCCAGTCAGGGGTCTGGCCAGGTTGCTAAACGACGGGGTGAACCACCTGTAGATGTTGACAAACCTGATGGAGCGCAGCAGTTCACGGCACATCTGGGGTTTTGGCCACCCACCTCCACCTGCATCTGCGTGAGCATGGAGCCCTCCATGATGTAATCCAGGCAGCTCACCTAGCAGAGGTGAAACTCACACTTCTATAGCTGGCGATATAAATGTATGCCCAGGAGTGTGCTAAGGACTTACCACGCATCATGCACGTGTTGTCCATATGAAGCTGAATAGAACAAGATGTCGTCAGTGTCGACAACTGAGCGTCCAGGCTCTCCACAGAAGTGGACAGGAGGGGTGAGAGGTAGTGGGTGTAACAGGATCAGGGATCATACAAACATAAACACAGGAGACCTTAACTTGATAAGTAAAGAAGACAGTGCCAGTGTGAACCTTGTCCATTGCTAGCAGAATGCGGGGAGTAAAACAAGTTGATAATTTGCCCACAGGACCTCCATCCAGTGCAGTCATGCATTGTGGGGACGGCAGAGGGACACGTCGGATCTGCAGCATCCTAGTGCAGTCCTGGTGCACCGGAGTCCATCAGCGCCGACACGAGAGCTAGCACAGTGTGTAACCCTCACTGGCACATGGAACATGGCAGAGACGGGGGTGGTGGTCCTCTGTCGCCTGCGTTGTGCTGTACTCCAGCTCCGCCCAGCCTCTGTGGCTCTTCGAGATCTTCAGCTGCTCTTGCTGGTGAAGCGAACCACCTCCGAGGGGATGTGATGTTTCTCATCCAGGGGACTGTCATAGATGATATCAGGGTGAATGATCTCATACGCCTGTGTGTCAGAGCGCGTGTCTCTCCACACAGCGGAGAGTGGAGTGGGTGTGTCTCTCCCACTGGTGACACTTTTATAGACAGCAACACAGTTCAACAAGCAAACTGCTGAATGCCAAAAGCAGTGTGCTTACCTTATTGGCAACAAAGAAAAATAAGAGAAATCTGATTTACATTTTGTCTTGCAGGATTAACCTATTTTGTATTGATGTGCCCTGGCTGAAAATTGTTGCTATATGGTGCGTTTGTCTGGGATAGTGGTAAGAAAAAGACATCTCCATCAAAGAAGAGTCTGTTGTAGGGGCTACCTTACACCAAGTCATGAATGAGTCTCTACTTAGGGAGTGGGTGGGCGGGGGGGGACTCTCATATTTACAGCAAATGCCAACACTTGATGTTAATATAGTCAGAACTTAATTTAACTTAAAACAGATCAGTCCCTTGTACTCTGTAACACATGCGGATCCTCCCCACTACCACCAATTTCCTCCATGCCCTCTTGCCCCACAAAATTGTCGCAGAGGGGAATTGCCGTCATTTGTGGATGCTGAGTGAATGAGGGGAAGAGACAGGATTTGCAGTGGGTTGTCACAGGACAGCATCCAAATGACTTCGCATCCCTTGATACTTTCCGGCAAACGGGGTGGATGGATGGATGTCTGCGCGCTAACGGGCTGGCTCTCGCTCCGTGCCTCTCTCTTCCGCATGGTGCTGATTAGCCGTTCTGCGAGAACCCGGGGTCCACGCGGACATGGCTGGCATGGGTGCCAGCACAAACAGATCCGTGAAAGCCCTCATTTATCACAGAGTAGACGCATAGTGCACCGCTTTTGATTGTGACCCTTCTAAGACAGTGACCTTAGTCAACTCCGTACAGCGTTCTAGACGATAACACTACCGAAAAAGAACTCATTTCAGCATAAAAACACGTATAATCCACACTGACACCAGAACCAATATTTCCAACGGAGACATTCAGCAGACTTGTAGGCCTTGCCAATAAAAGTATGGCAGAGGTTTTCGCTGTATTTGTCAGTCTCAGGCGTCAAAATCGTGCTCCCACCGAAGGTTACAGGCTACACTATATTTCCAAAAATGCAGAATAATACGCAAAATTAAAAGGGGGACGAAAAACATAAACGAAAGCACACTGGTGATCGGCTCCGACGTTTACACTGCCGCGCTAAAACCATTCCGACACATTCCGTGATGGCATGTTGTTATGCGCTCGAGTGCTGTTTGTGACCAGGCACCGTCTGCCACGCGACGCTGAGGGCCCATCGCCATGAGACGAAAGTCTCACTCAAAAGTGATTTTTTAAAGGCTTCATATTACCTTGTCAAGAATCGTAACGGCGGAGCCAACGCCTGAAATTCAAATCCCCAAATATCAAATCATTGGATACAGTTTACGATTTTCCTGAGCTGGAGCATTGAACGTACAGGTTAACGTGACCTAAAAATTAAAATGGATTAATTTCCGTTTTTTCCTGACTCCCATTGCTTACATTTTATGGAACACTGTTTAAAGCACATCGATACATTTCGGATTGCCCACATGAGAAAAAAAACCAGTGCAGACAGGATTAATTGTTCAACCTAGAATTTGGAGCCAGACTTAAATGATTGAATCAGTCATCGTCAAATCTAATGTGACAGTATCATATACACTATATTACACTATATTAACTGTACGAGCAAGGCTTGTACATTGCTCAAACATCATGATCCAGTTTAAACAAAGGCTATTATCAGACTTGGTGCTGAATTATACGTTGCTCCAGTCTCATATTCCTTTAATTATGCAATTGTTACAGACGCACGGTGGGCTCAGACAGGCCTTGGTTCATACCATTTCACAGAAAAGCAGGGGGTAGGCAAGGGGAATGACAGGTACACTGCAGGCAAACCTATTAGGAGCAATTACGGGGATTCCCATAAATGACTTTCAAAATAGGCTATTCATTTTTCCACACCTCTCCCATATGTCTCTGCGTGTACACTGATGGGGGAGGGGAACGAATTGAGAAGGATCCTCCACCCTCCAAGGTGACTACAAAACTTTCCACTCCTTTATCTGTTTGTGGAGGTGTTTAAGAGGTTCGAGAAGTTTGTTTTTGCTTTGAGGCGCAGGAAAAGTTAAACAATTGATAATAATGGCCTAGGCACACTTCAGACAGCTTAATAATGGTCAGTAACACCGCTTGAGGACCAAATGGAGCTGTTTGCTAACACCGCACACTCAAATTAAGGAAGGAAGTCAGCGGAGTGTGCAGCTGCCGAATATAGCCACACATCGCCCTAGTAATTATATTATGCTTAATTTGCAACATGCGTACAAACATGGGCCAGGTCAGTAACGTGTGGAGGCTTGGCGCGTGACTGTAAATTCCTTGGCTTTGCAACGATGGCTTCCCCTGCTGTGAGGTGATGAAGCTCAATCCGCTTTCTAAAGGCTTTGAAAGTGAGCAGCTGTTAGTTCACAACCGAAAGACAAAGAAATCTTCCGGTTGTTGCCAGCGAAGCTTGGGGGACAACAGTCGGCAGGGAAACCGCGCGAGCGAAGACTTATGGCTCTGCGGCAGCTAATTGTTGTCCTGGTCGTTTGTGTTGATTTATTGCTCCATTAATGTTCACGTCCTTCTTTAATGGTAGACCTAAGTGCTGAATGTCCTAGTAACAGCGAGTTTGTGTGTATGGGCACGCAGGGGGCATCTCAGCTAGGAAATTAATGATCATGTCAAAGTATGAACGGGCCAGCCATTTATTTCTGAATGATTGTCATGGAAACGTTTAGTCTGCTGCAGTAGAGTTATGCCTCACAGGCCAAAGAAACAAATCAGATGCTTTTTTTTTGCCTACATAGTCCATCCTCCTCTTTGTTATAGAAACAGTTTTGACACTATTGGAATACATGGGACAGGTCTTGGAGATGGAGAGAGGCGGAGCGGTAGAAAGACAGCAACTCCTTCTACCACTAATGGCCGCCATTATGGTTGTTTAGATAATAGTCGGGGATTCCGACCGCAGTTTGGTAAACTTCGTGGGAGTGGTGGAGCGACACTCCGTTTCACTTCAATCAGAAAGGGAAATGTGAAACACGTGAAGACCAAACCATTGGTCATTTCTTAATAAACGGCGTGACCGACGGGATCCTGCTCCGACAGCCCCCCCGAGAAACGGCACGCGTGCTTAGATGGGTGGCACTCTGCTCCTCTGATCCGCGGGATTGTCCACTACGACCGGGTGCGGCGCAAGGTGCATTAGGCGTATTTCATCGGCCCAAACACTGAGCACGTGCCGATGCTGGAAACCTTTCCCTGGTGTTCCAGAACTTTCGTCCTGTCATCCTTTTCCTTGGCATCTACCGGCCTCCTGAACAAGCGTTTCGCCATACCCGTCCAGTCAAACAGGAGAAGGTGATACGCGTCATTTAGTACAAATGCATTTAAAAAAAACCCAAACCAAAAAAAAAAAAGGAAAGTGAATGACAAGATTGGTGCCCTCAAAACCTCTAAAAACATCAACATCGGTTTTAAAAGCTGAGGGCCCACATATGTAATTATACTAATGCTTCTTTTTTCCATAGCAAATGGAGGAGAGTTTCTGCAGTCGCGGTGAAAGTCATATACAAAAGGGTATTCTGGACACTGAAGACAAATGCAGGCTAATGAGTCTGGAGGACCTGGCTACAGTGGGGCCTGCAGTCATCTTTTGCAGGTTTGTCTTTCTTTGCTTAAGAGACAAAGATCTACCACCTTTAATATATGATCATGTAAGAAGGACCTGTTGAAAAGAAGCATGCTGGTGCTAAATAGATTCATGGTCTCATTACATGGAGCCCTATCAGCATTAGATTGGTTCCAGTTCTCCAGTTCATCACTGGCTCCTCTTCTCCTCTTCTCTTCTCTTCTTCCTCTTCTCCTCTTCTGCTCCTCTTCCTCTTCTGTACTACACACGTGTGGCTGTACATGCACTCAAAACGTGCCCTTTATTCATCCACGCTAGACGACAAACCATGATTTCCAGGACAGCTTGGGCTTCTGGGTAATTCCAGTACAATTTGATGGCAAATATTAGCACATTCCTTTCTCTTGAAAGTCTGTAATAACATGTACTGTATCATTCCTTGTGTTGACCTCTATGCACACACACATACCTGCGCAAAATCTATCGCACAGCCTTGCAACCTCTTCGGTGATGACTTTACCATGTCTAATGAAGTCGTCACATCATGCTTACACCGAAGTCCTCGGTACAAAAAACAGACAAATCTCAATGTTCCCTTTTATGGGACTTGTTATTGTAACCCTTCCAAGTCGTATGTCTTCTGCAACCACAGAGCAAGCTGTTTTCGTACCGAAACTAAATCAAAATGAAATAATCGCGCGACCTAAATGAACTCATGATTCAAAATGTGCCTGTCCACTACAGAGGGCCATTGACAAAAGCATTCAAAATCCGGGTCGTTTTAGGCAACACTTCGGGTTATTCAGGATGATTTAAGACGCGCACATGTCACTTATTTCTGCGGTCTGGGGAGGTCTGTGCAGAAAAAGCCTTCGTGAAGGAAGTGAGAAGCTCTTTTTCTGTCGGGCCGTTGCCGAGCGGGTGCTCTTGAGGAAACAGAACTCCTCTGCCCGCACGCTCCCGTAGTGGGTGCCGTTTCAGCGCTCCTTATCCTGACCTGCGCACGCTCCTCCGGGACTCCTGCCGCACGGCGGGACCTCTCCGGCACGTCGCCGCCTCCGCAGAGGAAAACAATAATCTCCCTGCAAATAGGGCACTGGCAGAAGTGTTGCTTTTTTTTTTTTGGGTTTTTTTTTTGGGCAACATTTTTTCAGGATTATATTTCCCTGGCACCTATTTCAGACACCCCCACTCCACACCCCACCTCCTCTTGACGCCTGGCTGAGGTGACGCGCGAAAGCAGGAATGTTGATCTTGAGTAGCACTGCCAAACATTCATAAAGGGACCTTTTGAGGGTGGGACCGGGGCACTGTGCCAGTCAGGCGCTGCCCCCGAACACGACTTTCCACGAAAGAGGCACAGATCTGGAGGCGTTAATGCCATATTAATGCCCTCGCGTGTTTTTATTTCGTCTAGCACCCTCTGGTGCTGGTGGCTGAAGGTTTCGACCTCTGCATGCCCATACTGTAGGCGTACGACAGGATTATGCTCGGGTGAGAATACAGTTCCATATCCATTGCTATATTACTGGTCAACACTGACTCCAATAATACAAAAAAACTCTGAGCCTGTTCCCTTTTGTTAAAGGCGTTGATATACAATCTTAACTGCTGAAGAACGTTTTTTTCTGAAGAACGTTTTTTAGGTGTCAGTGAAGCGTTGTACTGCTGTATGTGAAATCAGTAGATGATACAAGCACTCATGAGAAAGAGCCAACTGCCTGATGGTGGCGTGTTTTATTTTAAAGAGCTGTTAGAATCAACAGCATCGTCAGACAAAACTGCACTAAAGTCTTCCATGGACCAACAGCACTTAACAATCCCTGTTTATTTTGACCAGCCCTGGCTCTGGTGAGAATTAACACCAGTTAGTCTAACATACACTGTCCCGAGTGTCAGGGCTGCCCTAGGGCTGTAGCAATATTTACCTGTCAATCTCTCGTATCCACTCAGAATGGAGAAGCTGTGGCCATGTTTATGTTTACGCCCAGGGACGCTCGGTCCTCACATCCTTGCTGAACAGTGTCCGTGGTGACAAAGCTAACGTGAGTGTGTAAAAATGATTTGTTTACCTCATACGGAGCTTGTTGGGGGGGGTTAACCAGCTAATGAGAAGAGCGCAGAACAGCAGAAGCCAGAGAGGGTGAGGCAGAGTGTGAAGTGAGATGGTGGGTGTGTGGGGGTGTGATAAGGGCGTTGAGGTCAGAAGGCAGTGGTGCTGGGGGGGTCAAAGTCAGGGGTCAAGGTCAGGAGTTCAGAGGCATAAATCAAAGCTGTCCCACTAATGGTGGCAGACCCTCCTCGGCTCCGGCTTGATCAGCTGGATCACTTGTGACTGGCGTCTGGGGGGAGGAGTCGCCCTCAATAACAGCGCGCAGGCCCGGCGGTAGAGGCTGTCGGAACCAGGCACCATGGCCGGAGAGAAGGGGACTCAACTGAACCCATGAATTCACGTAACAGCTACTGGGCCTCATAAGAGTCAGTTTGATTCAAACTCCCATCCGTTCAGAGAGAGACGTTCACTCTTTGGTACCTGTTTGGGGACAAACCTCAGTTCTAAACTGCCACTCTGTCACTGGCTATGTTGTATTTGACTGGCTTAATATGCTGATAAGCTACTCCATGTCTCAGCCTTGGACCACATCAACCAACACACTTTGGAAAATGCTTCTAAGAGCGTCTGAAGCGTGAAGCAGACCCCAGAAGCATGAGGAGCAAGCAGTCAATGGTTCAGCCTGTGGCGACATGATCTGCAGCACAATATCACCCCCCCCCCCCCCCAACAAAGCTCACCACTGAGCGTGCCCAGAAATGTTGCCCGTGCGGGGACCATAAAGCCTATCAATTCCATTTTGTTCTAACCTCTGCTGATCCACTTTGCTTGGAGCGCCTCCCCCGTAGTGACAGTGCTACTCAGCCTTGCCAGGATCAACAGTGGTTTCGGCTCTGTCTATTGACCTCCTGATGGCCCCACCCCAGAGGGCAATTTGGGTCTATCCACACTCTGGCCCTTCTGCCAGGTCTGAAAACGCTCTCTGGAACCGCGAGGAAGTCGCTTCCTCTTCATACCTGTTTTAAAGCATCTCGATCACGTCTGTCTTTTCTTTCTTTTAATGTCTGTTTCTCAGTCATGATTAGTCTGTCTGTCTGTCTGTCTCTCTCTCTGTCTGTAGCTCTCATCTGAAGCAACTCTATCCACATTCGAGTTTTTGAGTGTTATCCGAGAGGGTTTTGCCTTTGCCACTTGCACTGGAAGAACTTGATTTCGCTTCAACACTTTGAACTTTCTTTCGTACATGTCAGCCCATACATTCCACTGCCCTGCAAGTGGCTCCAGACTCTCATTCCTCACCTTTCATGTGCCGTTCATATTAGGTTCAGTGCAGTTACTCAACAACTCACTCGGTGATTTACACAGACTGTTGCTCGAACGAATGGGGATTAGTAACCTTAGTAACCTAGTAACCTTAGTAACCTAGTAAACTTAGTAACCTAGTAAACTTAGTAACCTTCCTTTAGGATTAGTAACTAAACAATAGTTTCCAGAGTTTAAATAAAGAGATAAATGTTTAAACAATTTAACTATGAATAGCAAAGTGAGGAAACAGAAGTGAGGCCACGTGTTCAAGATGAAGAAATATATGAATGTTTTCTGCTCAACAGGAAGCACTACATTTTGCACTACTTTGTGTGAAGTATTTCCTGTGTGTCACGCCAAAACACAAGGAATCTGTGATTGGAAGACCAAAATCAGAGGCTCCTCCCTCTTCCTGCCTTTCAAGCTACAGGTATCAGCAGTACGTAAGGTCCGTCAGGTCTGACCAGTCAGGTGGGGAATTTCCCCCCTAGGGAGCAGGATGACGAGAGTCCCCACAGGTCACTCATACTGGGACTCAGGCTTGGGGAATTCAGCCGCCTCGAGCTTCCATATTACCATAACACTGTCAGGATCTAATGACACCAGGACAGATGCAGTTTATACAAGAGTTTATGCAAGAGAAGGTCACAGGTCACATTGATAAGATTGTAAAGGTCTGGTACCTTCACATATAGCAGCTCAGATATCTGTAAAATTAGCGACAGTGGCCATGCTACAGACATAAAAACAGTAAATTACTTACTTATGACTACTTACTTCATTTTTGTAATGAAAAACGTTGGTGTTTGAGAAGAAACGTGACTGTATGTGTGTATGGTGTATAATATATGCACGTGTCCATGCTTCTGTGGAATATGCTTGAAGCTGAATGGGAAAACTCATGTAAGGACTTGAAGGGGGGAATTATAGTAATGTGTAGACTGTCTGATACTGACAGTGATGTAGTATCCACATCCTAACCCTAATCTCAAACCCAAAGCCTCTAGGTCCCTAACTCATGACGGCTAACCTTTCAGTGGTGGCGGAGAGAGGAAAAGGGATCACCTTATGTGAAATGAGACGCATCTCTGTTTTATTAGGAAAGCAGCAGTGTTAAGCTCTCTTCAGCATAGCCATGAAGGCACACATGCACACACAATGCAAAACACTTTCTCACAGTGCCTGTGTGTGTGTGTGTGTGTGTGTGTAGTTGGGTTCACGGAGAGTTTAAGATGAGTGGTAATGACAGTGAATGTCTAAAATTCCCCACTAAGGACACATACATTGCCTGTAGCAACAGGTACCAACTCATTCAACAATTGAGAATGGCACCCCGGGCATTGTGTTAATTGGGTAATTTCAGTAATTATGGAGCAAATGAAAGAAAGTAATGAGTTTTTCACCTGCAAGAGGACTCTCCAGTGAGCTGGGTGAAGCTTTATGGATCTAGCAAGGCTATTAAATCTGCAGAGAGTGGGGAGAATTTATAATTCACAAAACAGATTCTTTCTTTCTCGTGTGTGTGTGTGTGTGTGTGTGTGGGGGGGGGGGGGGTGCTGATGGCAGATCTGAAAATATACATTCATACTTTCTATTTTATATACAACAGGCACATTTCTGAGTCCCAAAACATTTTCAATAAGAGTGAACACAAATGCACTCTTATTGAGTTCCGAGGCTGCTAACCCTAACCCTAAACCTAGTGATTTGGAAGGACTGCATCAGCTGAATGAGGCAAAACAGGAGCCACAGACAGCGCTGGGACTAACGCCGTAAATAACAGAAATGATGAATGCACAACTGTGAGATGGCTGACCTCAGTTTGTGTGAGAATGCTCACTTGGTGGGGATCACGGCTTTTCTCTTAGTGTAATTATCCAGGGCAAAAGAACTACATTAGGTTAATTAGCGGTTCAGTACCTGGGTTTCCAAATGCCACATTTCTCATGTTATCATAGCCCATCAGCTAACATATTAGGTCTGTTTTCTTTTACAGTCAGTTCTGCTGTACCCAAGGGGTCGACCCAGACTAGGGTTTGGGGTGTGGAGGACAGGCAGATAATTAGAAGCATTTATCTCACTCTTCTTTTGAGTTTGAAGTCATGAATTACGCTTCTGAAAACGTCATGTGTGCTCCCTGTGACTCCGGCCCTGCAGGGCAAGAGTGGAGAGAGAATGTAGGGGGTTCTGGCATGAAAGGCAATAATATAGTTATGAGTGTTAATAGCAACTGTGAATGCTTTATTACTGGTGCCAGAGAGCGGTGTGTGCATGTTATACACTTATAACTGTATAAAAATAGGAGAGTGAGTCGGTGTGAGTGTGTGTGTGTGTGCGTGTTTGTCTGTTCTCTGGGTTTAGTGGTTACTTGTGCTGAATATTGCTGGATGTTGAAGGTCCAGTCAGCAGTCTGTGGGACCAGACTGAGGAAGAACTCTGTGTGTGTGTGCGTGTGTGCCCGTGCCCGTGCCCGTGTGTGTGTCCGACCTCAGGAACGCCAGCGTGTTGGCCAGGAAGCAAAACAGCACTCAACCCAATTCAGCAGAAGAAAAACAATGAAAACATTGAGGCAGCACCCCTGAAGATTGTTTCTGGCCAGTACAGACCTGTTTTAGGAAACATAAGCCCACCTTTATAACACGTGTCTGCTGAAATTTATGGATTTCTTTCCCCTGCATGTCATAGACGAGCATGCCAAATATTATTCCATATATTCCACACACTCAATACAATGTTCATATTCACTCCTGTTTATCTGTTTTGGGCTGCGCAAATGGCCATTTTGTAGGACATTTTTGTTGGTTTGCATGGCAAAAAGTGAGAAAAAAAGGTTTGTGTAGCTAGACATGCAGCAGCAGAGCACTGGGCCATACAGGACCCGTACGCCAATCACAGCGTCTTCTGCAGGACCCGTACGCCAATCACAGCCTCTTCTGCAGGACCCGTACGCCAATCACAGCCTCTTCTGCAGGACCCATACGCCAATCACAGCGTCTCTTGAGTCTTAAATTCACAATCCACACCCCTTCCTATCTAACCTCGAAGCACCATTAAAGGAGCACAGAGACCAGACATGCGATCTTTGCTAATGAAAGAATGAAACGTGGTTATGACCACTTTAACCTCACACGCTGATTACGCCAACTACTCCACATCCTTCATTAGTCTGGGTTTTTAGGATGTGGAATATGTTCAAAAACCAGTATATCCCAGTATATCCCAGTACGCATGGGCCACACCAGTTCGTGTCATGGTTCAGCCGCCGTCCACGTTGTCTCTATACGCTTGGTGTGCTACGTGCTCTCGGCCACTGCCATCCATGCTACGTCTAGCATCCTTCTCAATCATTCCCTCCTCTCCAACCATAGCAGAAGACCCGCAGCCTGACGGGGCTAGAGCGTCCCGTGCCGTAGCGACCTGCCTGGCGGGGCTCCCTACGCCACGGCCCGCCTGCCATGATGACTCCAGGCCAAGGCAAGCTCACGGGGCCTGGCCAAGAGCCGTCACGGCAGCTCATTGGTAAAAACCCCAGAGCCCGGGACCTGTCTGTGCAAACACGGCCTGACGGAGGGTGGGGAGTGGTGCAGGGCAGGTGGAGGGGAAGGTGGAGGGTGGAGGCGTAGCAGGCGAGTGCGGGATGAGGTTTCAATAAACGTCAGGGAGCACCGGCGCTGTTTGGACTGCAAATTATTGCTGGCTGACAGTCTATTATTTTACAACCAAAGATGGCTGGAGAGAGAATGGTTCAAGGAGGAGAGGGAGAGGAGGGTCATAAGAAAAGACAGCCCTGCCGCCTCTGGTAGGTTGCCAAGAGGGAGGTGGGATGTACAAAATATTACAATAATCTTTAAAAAATATTACAGACAGCCACAAGATTGGCTTGGAACTGAGCGCGGCTATGGACACCACGCTGGATTGTGTTAATAGGCATGGAAGAACGGTGGTCTCCGTAAAATCGTTACTTAGTTGTCGAAGAATTCCAGGAAAGGCTGGTGGCTTTACACCTAATGTTCAACATCCTTGACTGAGCTGAATGGTGACTCAGTTCGTCTCAGACCGTGCGTACACACACACACACACACACAAGGCTTGAACATGATAAAAACGTTCCATTCGCCTCAAGGTGCCAGTGTTTTGTGTTGCTGCACATTTCTCTTAAATGACGACCTGCTGCATTTCATTGTCATACCGAGGGACGAGCAGCTGTAGCACCTCAGACGCTCTGCAAAAGAAGCCCAGTGACCTGAGACGCTGCCTCAGATCTCAGACCGAGACATTACAATAGACACACAATTAGACGCAGATGAAGGAGGTGCAGGCGATTCATGCTAACGGTCTCAGTTTAATATGAGGTGAAATCTACCCACCCTAGGACAGAACAGAACAATTTACCTGATCCCATAAAGTCAGGTGTAAATTCTCCTGAACTTTAATTGGTCTCTGACAGATTATGAGAGACTCCAGAAGGGTCTTGTCCTCTGTGTGCTTTTATTTTTTTTTTTATGTTTTATTTATTTTTTTTTTATTTCTCCGAATTGGAGAACACCGCAAAAAAAAAGCGTCTGTGCCAGCCGGCTCTGTCTGCGGCTCAGTAAATAGGTTTAAAAAGTCAACTGGCCAACGGGGACAAGCTGTTTTCCCACCTCCATAAAATTATTTTGGATTTTAGTGTTTTTCTAACACTCTTGTGCGAGTTTAATACTCTCCCAACAGTCAATTCAAAAATTGGAGGGAAGGAAATAAAAAAAATAAAAAAAACCTCGAGGTGTAAGTTATAACAGGCGGCCCTTGCAACTACGTCCTAGTGAATTAAAATGCAACGCTATAGCGGCCGAGCCCTGGGTGAGGCGCTGTTAGTTTGAAGGTTGTAACACGCATTTGCTCCAAGTTCTCAATTGAGGTAATAAATTGAGGGTGATGGCTAATTTTAGGCGAAACTCAATCCTTCACCGTAAATCACAGGCCAAACGGGACCGTTTAATCAAACTCTGTCTGGCTCCACCGCCAATACTGCAGTGAGGGAGAGAGATTTTTTTTTAAAGGTGTTGTGTGGGGGAGGTGTGTGCAAAAATCACGACCTCTCCAAACGCACGCTGTCAGTTTTACCCCCTAGCAGGAGAAAAACCTGCTCTGCTGGTTTAGGGTTCCACTGGTTAAAATCAAACAGGTAGCAAAAACCGAGACCACAGCCGTACAGAATGTGTAGCGTAATGACACGGTTTACCCAAGGGTAAAACCACAATAGTATTCGCAGGGAAGAACTTGGCTTGCAAAATATTTGAGCTGTGATCACAAACATTCCCTCCACAGTATTTCATGACTTAGAAGTGTTGTCATAATCTTAACAGGTAGGGGAAGCCACAATACAAGTGTCTTCACTTGAAACATTTCAGCATACATGTCATATGTCAGAATCTGATCTTGCGGGGTTGACTGGCAAGCTTTTATACTCCATGTTGGATTTGAGAGTGGCCATATGCTTTCTGTCTGTGTAGGTAACTCTCTATTAACAAGGTACGTGTCACACGTCAAACGCAACTGAGATATCTCACACTCGGTGCGCCACGATTTACAAAATGCTTATTCAGCTTTTTGATACGTCCAATATCCATTTCACTTCACTCCAAGTTTAACAAAAAAAAGGGAGAAAGAATAAGTTGGGAAAATCTCCCCCTCAGCGGCATGCCAAAGAACATGTCTCGGCAGCAGTCAACGACACCAACAATAAACGTTGCGATATTTAATAATCGGCCCCAGGAACACGGGGGAAAATGTACAAGGTTCAGCCCAAGCAGTGGGACGAACATTTCCCTCTGGGGACAAGGCCTCATCCGCAGAATCCGAACGGCAGAAGAGAAGCCTGTTGCCTGGATCTCGGGGCTGTTAACTCTCTGCCTTAGGGAGCGGTAGAGTAAGTGTCGGAGGGGTTTCCTGCCCCATCCGCGGGTCAGCAGTTTGGAGGATCGCGGCTGGGATTGGATTCTGAGAGCGTGTACTGACTCTTACGGACACTCGGGTTTCACCACATAGGCAAAAAAAAAAAGTCTTCGCGTAGCATATTTGCCTGTGAACATGAAGATGTTTAACTGTTTTTGCCTTAACCGACTTTATAGTCGACATCCGTTTGAATTAAAGCATGCTTATCCGTCGCTGCGAGTATTTTTAAGAAACCAAAAAGCCAGCAAGCTCAATTTGTACATGTATTTGCACGCTCTAATAGTACATACTTGGGGATTTGTAGTGAGTATTTGATTTCATTCGCTCTCAAATTACTTTTAATTGCAGTCAGTTGCAAACAAGTTACAAATGAACAGCACCTGTTTCAAGCTCTCATTCGCTCAACGTAAAGTCAACCGCTGAAAAGTCTCTTTACGTTATTAGCTCACAGTGAGCCTCAGGCGCTAAACTGCACAAGGTCTTATTCTCAGGACCCTTCCAAGGACTGGAGACTGCACAGGCAGGGATGGAAATGGCGAGAGCTAATTAAAAAAGCACAAGACAAAACATTACTTAAAAATGACTAATGCCAACATTCAACGTGTATACAACGTTTGCACAGTAGAACCAAATAATGTCTTATTTTGTTTCTGATTCATCAGTTTAGCTTCATACAACCTCCGCTGTATAAGCTAATGCCAAGCCAGTAATTAAAGGCAATGGGGCTTATTTAATTGGAAAATTGTTTGTTAACAACAGAACAGGTTGCCAAGGTGGAATAATATTTGCTATGACAGATGACACACGTACATGTTACATCACTGAAGTCTGAGTGTGTGTGTGTGTGTGTGCGTGTGCATGCGTGGGTGTAAGCAACCAGTGGGAAAGTTGAGCTGCACCACCTGCCTGTCTCCTGGTTGTCGGTGGTGCAACAGGGTCACTCCAGATGACTCCACTAGACCGTGAAGACTGGGAGGGGTGAGGATCAGGCCCCGTGAGCTTCTGGCTTTATTTTCTGATGTGTCTCCTGCCCTCGCGCTAAACAGCATCACCTTATCCTCCCAAAGCAATGGACCGCATGTCATTCTGCATAGTCACAGAGAAGGCCATGTCCACGTGAGCGCTACTGAACAATGTCCACGTGAGCGCTACTGAACAATGTCCACGTGAGCACTACGGAACAATGTCCACGTGAGCACTACGGAACAATGTCCACGTGAGCACTACGGAACAATGTCCACGTGAGCACTACGGAACAATGTCCACGTGAGCACTACTCACATGCTAACATGGCAGAACCAAAGCTTATTAACCCTTCGCTGACAGCCACAGTGGCCTGTTTGGAACCAAATCTCTTTAGCTGTCGTGTCTGCACGACATGAAGCCCCTCCTTCTGCAGCCGGGCCCAGTCAGGCTGGCCAATCGGTGAGAGAAAAGTGAAAAAGCACTCTGTTCTTCCTGTATCTGTTCTAGCTGTATCTACCATGTTCCTGTTCCTACCATGAAACCTTTCATCTTGCTGGTCCTACCAGACTATAACATTAAATGTAGGTTTTACTTTTTGATATTCACATTTAAATGGTTAAAATATTCAAAAGGTTAATTTATCTGCATGCCAGTAGGCCGAGGTACAGACCTCAATTTTACATCCTCAAAAGCACTTATATAAGAGCACTTATATAAAATCACATATATAAAAGCGCTTATATATTGACAGTTGTTCATCATACAGTCTGCCACACTTTTTCAGTGTGGTTCTTACTAGTCTCTTTAGATCACCAGGAAACTTAATTTAAAAAAAGAATCTAACAATGAAATGAACTTATAACAGCATAGAATTGCATATGCAATTGCATGTGTTGGTGGCCTTTCTGCTCTCTGTGTTAACACATTCCTTGTTGTCTCCCACTTTTAAATAACCTTTTACCAAAATAACCTGGTGCCGTATTGTATTTTAACGGGTCTCTCTTCAGAATAATTCTATGGTTGCATTTTGATTGTGATTTTATACTATGCCAGTAGGTGTGTATGCCAGCCCACTGTGTGTGTGTGTGTGTGTGTGTGTGTGGAGGGGTGTGTGTGTGTGTGTGTGTGGGGAGGGGGTCGGGACAGGGGGTTGTAGGTGCATACGCTAGCCCACTGTGTGTATATGGAGGGGGTTAGGTGTGTGTATGCCAGCCCACTGTGTGTGTGTGTGTGTGTGTGTATGGAGGAGTGTGTGTGTGTGTGTTGGGGGAGGGGGTCAGGACAGCAGGTTAGGTGTGTGTATGCCAGACCACTGTGTGTTCTTGTGTATATTTTTTCACTGTATCAATAACAGGTAAGTGGGAAGCAGAGAGCAGAAGGAGACCATGCTATGTGTTATGACTGTGTTATGATCTTGTTATGACCGTTATGATCAGCTTGGTGACAGGAGAACCTCTCCTCCAGTAATGATTGTAAAAATAAACAAAGGTAAATGGGGGCTTGGTGCTTTTACGGGAAGAGCCTGTCCAAAGCAGGCGCCGAATTGCAGTAGGAACGGAGATTGAAAAATACCCGTTTGTCTGATACTCGACAAGGTTTTGACGTTTTTCCTTAGGTAAGCAAGGGGACAACTGTCCCCTTTCATCTGATGGTGTGTGTTTCCCACGTCTTTGTTTATCTGTTACTAAGTATTAAGATTATACCACTTACAGCCAACATAGGACTACACATAGATAATTCAGCACTACCTGAGGGAAACCTGTCACACATAAAACAATTTAATCATAATTTCAGCCTTTGTTTTCTACATGGACAGCTACACAAGCTCGTGTGTTATTTCCACCACTCCAGAGTCTCACAGTCCAACAAACCCCAAACTATCAGAACACGTACAAATGAAGCTGAAGCTCTCAACAAAACACAAATGTGAGTTGCAGTGTGTGGATTCAGCTACTCATAGTCCTTGGCTTCCTGTTTCGTGGGGTCATTAGGACATGAAGACCATCGCAGTCTATGCTTTCTTGCCCTTATATATTTTATTCAGTGTGAAGGGCCTGATAATTGAGAAAGATGAGAGCTAAACTTGGTATAACTATGAACATGATCACTTATCATGATTTATTCAGAAAAATAAGTGAATAATTAAATAAATAATTCTGAGCTCGCATTGGAGCAACTGAAGTATTAGATTGAGTATTAATTAAGATAAGATTATGTCTTTTAAAGCTAAATGTGTACAATGAAAGAACAAAATATGGAGTTTGTTGAAATCTGGTAAGAAACAATGCATTTTTACCTCCTCTATTTTATGGTCATGTAGTCATGCCTATATGACTATATCATCTTTCTCTCTCTCTCTTTCTCTCTCTCTCTCTCTCTCTCTCTCTCTCTTTCTCTCTCTCAGAACTGCAACCAGATCCCTTGTTTCGTCTTTTCTTAGCTGTCACTGACATCACACACTGGAAATAACCATGTCTAAAAATAACCTTATCCATTATGTGTCACGCCTACATTTGGTTGGTTGTACTGATGACACACACCTGGGAGTGTGTGTGTCTGTGTGTGTGTGTATGATTGCATTTGTAACTGCCACTATCACATTTCACTGTCACTATGTTTAAAAAAAACTCTGGCAAGGAAACACACACCACACACACAACACACACACACACACACACACACACACACATGCAATGCCAGGTTCAGTAGTGATTTTATAGGTCAGTTAAAGAGTGCAGTGAAAAACCAGAGTTGCCTGAGAATCATACATAGTAAAATTCAATTTTAATAATTTTTATGAAATGATTTAGCTGTTAATAGATATACAATCAAAACAAAACAAAACAATTGTTACATAATTGAGTAGAACTGGCATGTTTCCCAAAAGCACAAGAAGAACTACAGTTTGCTCAGTTTTCATTATACTCTCAGTTTTAGCCACTACAGGTAAAACAGGCATCTGGACCAGGCGTATATACCCACGAAACCCCAAACCACAGAACACCGAGAAGGAAAAACTGCTTAGTCATCAAGTCATGTCTACTATGACCATACATCAACTGAATTAATGGAAGTCTGATGGTGGTGTACTGCAGGTCTGTATACTTGGACCTCTGTTGATCTGAGTTGACCTAGCTTCCAAACCACATGGGCTGGTGTCAGCAGAGCGACCTTATAATTCTCTCCATGTACCACAGTCAAATGTTACTCAGCTACATGTGCACAGACCACAACTTTACCAGCCAATAATATATGCTGTATGATTGAGTGTTAATGTTCCCTGCTGCTTGTTACTCTATGCAGTGTTTAGCTTTGCAACCTCTAATAGCTCAAATAACATAATGTGCATATTTTTTTAATTTCAAATAACTCTGCAGCAGGTTATACAATTTCAGAATCATGTGGCATCAGGTGGAAATTCTTGTTTTCGGGGACCTTTATGTATTACAAAATCTGTTGCAATAGCAAAGAAAAAAATGAGAAATGTAGCTGAGAGAATAGTTTAAGCAAGCTTGACAAATCTACTCTCAATGATTCAACAGCAATATCTTTTTTCCACTCCCTCTCCTGGTGTTTGCAATGTAAGGTTGTCCTGGAACAAACACTGAGACTGGAAAACCATCCAAATGTCATTCATGACTGATACCTCAGTGAAACGTAAACAAACAGAGATCGACCGGTTCTGGTTCTGCTGCTCTGGCTTGCCAAACTGGGCCACTCCCAGCAGCAGGACTGGTTAGAGGTGATGGGTAGTGATGCATTTGCATCCATAACCATCAATAGCTCATCTTTTATGTCCCAAAGCATTTTGTTGCATGGTCATTCAAAGCTGCTTTCCACCCCCTGAGCCAGCTGGAAAACGTAAACTCATTATCATCCAGAGAATGAGCTGTCGTGAACGTCTGCGTTTGGGTGTATCCATCAAGGAGGTACACAGCAGTGTTTCCTGCAAACAAAGTCAAATATAGCTATGGAAACTAGGGTCAGTGGCTGAAATTAATCCTGTGACTTATTTATACATTTCACATGTGATTTACCTACAGTAAGGAGGTCAGACACCACCAAACACATCATCGAGGCTACAAGAAAGAGGCGAGAATGGCAAGAGAGAAGAAAAAAGACATTCTTTGAATTCCTTACAGGGCCAGATAGCAGCATGTCAGCATCCCATAGAGGCTTGAAGGCTTGAGGCTTTGAAGATCTTCTAGAACTTTCCCAGGGGTCTTCTGGCCTCCACCTCCTCTGTCTGATCATTGTCCGGCAAAGCGCCTGCTTCTATCCTCTGTTCTCCAGACAGTGATAGCACGTCTGTTCACATCATCATCTCATTAACAGTAGTACAGTAAAAGAGCTTCTGACATAGTTCCCATGATAAAAATTCAGCCGGTGGTATTTTCAACAGCGCATGTATGATAACAGGTCAGCTTAAGAACAAATCAGTGCATCAGTATGTTTTAATGTTACTAAATTGAGATACCAAGAGTTACAAGTGTCCACTGTCCAACTGTCAACAGTCGTGATATTTTTTTGTCTATCTTTATCTTGCATTACGTGAGACCAGGAGATGGTTGGTTTCCCCTTTGAGTCTTGGTTCCTCTCAGGGTTCCTTCCTCATGCTCTTGGGAGTTTTTTTGCTGCTGTTGCCTTGGGTTGCCTTGGGTTGCCTTGCTGTTGAGACTTGGACTTGTCACAACAACCGTTGCCACAAAATGTACTTCAAATAAACAAACAACCAAATAAATTAGAATTTTGAATTTGAATTAATTGGATGTGTTTGCATTTGAGACTGGACTCCATTAATTCTGTTAATCCACTTGATAGATACAAAAAGATACAATATGTTTGTTGATTATCTAATGCTACTTATTAATATAAACTCTTAATAAGTTGCTGGTGGCAGAATTTTGGTCCCTGTCGAATTTGCCAAATGACGTTTTTGTCGACCTGTTCTGCATCTCAGTCAGACTAATATTCCCTTTGCTGAGATTTCTATTTCAGTGAGGTGTAAGGAATACAGGGACGAGCCGTATTAGACTGGGGCTCTACCCTTGGGCTCCGTCCCCAGAGAGAAGACAGTGAAGAAAAGGGAAACAGCGGGTGACATTTGTTAGTTTAAGAGCCTGGCCCAGCCTGCCTTAGGTGGCACAGTTGAAAGACATCAAAAGTATCACAGTGAAATGTGTATGGTACCTCAGGCCTGGAGCCATGTGTCTCCCTAGGGATGCCTGTCCTGATCTATTATGAGTGTATAGACGGGCAGGTCCTCGGGGCGAGTCCTGCCTTGGAAAAAGTGATGGGGCCTGTCATTACCTAGGCTGACTCAGGCACTGACACAGACGCCACACTCAACGCCTAAGGCCCCATTCTGATGTCACCACAGTAACAGCCCGGCCCATTCATTCTTGTTGCCATGGGAACTCGACAAATTGTTAATTTTATTTTTAAAAGTGTTTTTTTTTTTCTCCTTTTCTTTTTGGCAGGGTGTTGTTTTGAGGCTGAGTGTTGTTTTTGAGTTTCTCTGGCCTGGATGCAAAGGCAAAGGATTGGGGGAAAAAGAAGAAAATTGGTTTTGAATATGAATTTATTTGGAATTAGTGTATGGAATAAAGAAAGGCTAATCTGCCTGTCTGAAAGTATTATGATTTATAAAAAGTTATTATTTTTCTTTCTGATTGGGAGAGACAGTCTTGCTTTTCTTTTCCCTCGAATGTTTTTATTTCTTCTAGATTTAGCAGAATATTAGGAGGAACTCTTCCTATATTTCCTATATATCTATTAACAACCTTTTTCATTAGAGATTAATTGGGACGCGCTGGCAGGAAGCCGTCAGCCTCCACTTCATAGAGGGACTGAAGATAAAAGCTTCTCTTTCCCTAATCAAACTCTTTGCTTTAGATAATTGCAGAACATCATTGTCCTTGGTTTACAGGCCTGATAGACAAATATTAAAATGGGTGCATGATGAGAGACGAGCCAGTGCAATAAGACAAGAGAGGCGGAAACATGGGGACGATGGTCTAAACCCCCATATTAAAGCTGAACATGGGGAAGGTGGTCTAAACCCCCATATTAAAGCTGAACATGGGGAGGATGGTCTAAACCCCCATATTAAAGCTGAACATGGGGAGGATGGTCTAAACCCCCACATTAAAGCTGAAAATGTGAACATTAAAGCATTTTTCATATTTCATATGACAATCGATCATATATGATCATATATGTCTGGTCCCAGCACACAAAGCTGGGGGTATTGACCTACGTATATGTTCATGAAAAGTAATATAATTGTTTAGCAATGTAAAGCAGCTAGATAAACCAGCACTGGTACTTCTTTCCAATTAATTATTTATATACATGCAACGTCATTACAGACTGTTGCCAACCTGTGTAGAGGATTCGGGATTCAGTACAGCTGTTAAACCCATTTGCCTGCCTTGCCACTTCGCCGGTCATGGAAGGTGGCAGTAGTGGATTGGGGGTTTGGGGGGGATCCAACAAGGGGTCACTTCTACCTTTTCACCTACTCACCCAGATGACGCTCCCACCTAGACATTCAGGGGTTACCTGCCAGGTCCTGTCATCAAGGCAATCTCCCTGCTCACGCACACACCCTAGGATAGCTCACACCCAACCTCTGGTCTTTATTTCCCAGAACGTGTTTGGCCCTTGTCGTATGCTTATTGAGGGAGAGAGAGAGAGAGAGAGAGAGAGGAAGGGAGAGAGAGAGAGAGAGAGAGAGGAAGGGAGAGAGACAGAAAGACAAAGAGAAATACATAGAGATCAGAACTGGCATCTTTTCTCTTTTGACAGCATGGCTGTAAATCAACAGTTCACAACACAACAGTTCTCCTTTCAGTTAAAGGTATCCATTTCCAAAAGTGTCCAGAATTGCCTATTTGAGAAAGATTTCCAAAAGGCAAAAGCCATAAGACGTATGGACCAAAGAAAGCATGAGTACAGACAATTAAAGTGCACTTTTTACAGACCTCAGGCCACCTGTCTGCCCCATATGAGACCCATGAGACATTTACCTTTGGATTGCCTATAATAACCGTTTAACGAATAAATGTGGTCAGTATGAAATTAATGTCCACCAGAACACTCTCCACCAGCTAATATGCCAGACACCCTGCGGAAACACATAAACAATGACTCTACCAGATGGACTGATTGGGCAAAAACAGACTAGTTTGGTGGAACAGTGTGATCACAATGCCAAGGAACTTTGGTAGGTTGGTCTCAAAAACATTGGCCTTGGTTTTACTGTAAGACGACCACAGCACGACCTGTGGCAGTTGGTGTTCACATCTGAGGTCAGGAGCAAACGCGACAACCCCCAACCCCCCCACCCCCCCCTCCCCCCTCAAGAGAAAAATCACACATTTTCATTCACCGAAAGTCCCGTCATCACTTCACAGTCCATGAAGCTAAACTTGGTGATAGGACCAGTCAGTAAAGCTTAAACGTCCGCTTGATAATTTCACACTATTAAAGAACAATGTGCGAGAGGGTTTCACCTTGTGTCTTACCTTCTTATTTATTTTTCTGCGACGTCAATGAAATAAAAGGCAAAACTATTGATTTCTCAGGTTACCCCTTGTGATTCTTTGGTTAATGGGCAGTATAGGTGACAGTTAGTTATTGGCCAACACTTAAGGCATGCTGATCTCAGGATCGTTGTCTGGAGGGGGGCAGAGTAGCACAATAAATCCTTTAGCAGGGCAGCTTGATGTTAGTAATACCTTTAACGCAGCAGCATCTGTGGAACGCAAATGTGGTCACCCTCAATGGTCTTTATGGTCCGACATAAATGTACATGCATATTGCTCTTTTACTGCTCATTTTCGATAATTATCCAAGATTGCTGTCTGTGTTCCTGTCTGTATTCTACGCAGCCTGGATTACCTGGATTAAGAACGTTCAGATTTATAAGTGAAGGAAAGACAAGGGGACATTTTTATTGCACCACCCTTATGGAGTAGAGAGTTTTTATTGCATCACCCTTATGGAGTAGAGAGTTTTTATTGCACCACCCTTTTTTTACGCATATAAGCAACTCAGACCACATTTACACAGCATACATATGTGGAAAAATAAGTACTAAAACGGCATTGTAAAAATTTTAAAGCCCTTGGCTTTTTGTGCAAAAAATAACTGATTTTAATCACCATACCTTTTACCCAGACAACGTTTAGTGTGTACATAAGAAGCAATATATTAAGAATAACAAATATTCCCATATCTGTTAGAGCCATTATATTCTTTTTCAGATGCACTGGAGAACCTGAGACACTTCCAATCTTGACCACTATTATCATTACTGCACCAACGCTCTTTTTTTTTTTTTTTACAGTTATCAGTGTGCTGGTGTAAATCCAAACACTAACATGCCAACCATATCACAGGCTTCAGCTTACACCTATTTTAAGCACTTCCTCTTTCCATTGTTGACGTTCTATATTTAGTACGTGAAGAAAGTGAGCCACTCATGTACAGAGAGTCTTTATCCCTTTCACCCAACTCCTCACTAAGAGTCTGTGTGCTGAAGTAGAGCGAATACTGTTCCTTCAGCCGCCGTGACGGGTGGAGTGGGTCAGGTTTCAGTGTTAGGCCCACTGCAGTTGTGCTGCCCAGCAGACTGTGGTCTCGGCCAGGCCATGAGGCCTGTGTCTCATGTTAAGTGTTATGATAGGCACATCAACTCCCAGTGTTAACCGGCATGAAGCTGCAGGTAGCTGCAGTAAAGGGCTCTGTGTTCTCAACAGGCATCATTAGTGAGTGTTGTAAAGTTACACCACTACCCATGTTAAGGGGGAAATGAGTGGAGAAGTGTTAAAGGGATCATTAGTAGCAATTTAGCAGAAATGCTAATATGGGGAAATGATTACAAACAAAACCCCACAAACTACTGGTAAAGGTAACATATCTAGAAAAAATTAGAAAATAATGGGGAAAAATATATATATATATAACCTACTCTGTTTATCTTTTATTATTTGCAACATTTAAAAAAGATGCCAAACCAATGAAATAATACATTATTATGCTCTAAATAGATTCTTTCAAATAACCAAATAATCCTATATTTTGATGACAGCTTTGCATGCTCATGATGTTCTGGTCATGCAATCAATCAATCAATCAATCAATCAATCAATCTATCTATCTATCTATCTATCTATCTATCTATCTATCTATCTAGTAATCGATGTAAGGCCTTTGGAAACAGTAAGCATAATGTACCATTGAAGAGCTGGGCTTTTACAGATTTTGAAATGAACTCTTTAGTTGAGTAACTACCTTTCCCCCGAGGATCTCTTGACTGCAAGATAAGGCTTAAGTGAGCAGCACTTATGCATTTGTGCCATGTGGGTCTTGTTATGACGAGGCTAACATTAAGAAAATAGTTGACCTCTTGGTGAATGGGTCTCTTGCACTCACATAGATTGTATGGTGATTGCACTGTGGTGCCGATGGACCCCATAGAATGAATGATGCTTGTACCTCATTACCAAAAAACAAAAATGCAACTCTAATCAGACACACTGACATATCCAATTTTTGGAATCTTCTGTCTTTCAAAATGTATTGATTTCTTCCTCCGCTATCTTATTATCAGAGAGTGCATGCCATGCAAAGGTCTGTGGAGGGCTTTCTTTGCCATCACAGGGGTGGGAAGAAGATGGATGAGTATGGTAGACCCCACCATGCACAACCAGTGGTGATGTGACCATCCAGTGACTCTAGAGCCACTCACTATAAAAGCACCTTGTGGAAGAAAAGTTTCCATAGCTGACACCTAATGTATCACACTCCACAAACAATCTGACACGTAGGCGGCTGCCGTTCCTCACACGGCCCCTGGAGCTGGCCCAGTTCCCAGTCTCACTGCAAGTTGGGCATCACTGGTCTCAGTGGTATCACTGGTCTCAGTGGTATCACTGGGAGGCATGACAAGGCAGAAGGACCGGAAACGCATGACAGCACATGTACACCCAGTCACTCTACTCGTGTTCTCCAGCGGTTTGGAAAAGCACAAAATGCCACTGTGCACTGAGAAGATCAGTGAAGAGCTGCAGCCTTTAAGAAGAGCAATGGTCATTAAGAAGAGCTGCAGCCTTTAAGAAGAGCAAAGGTCATTAAGAAGAGCAAAGGTCATTAAGCAGAGCTGCAGCCTTTAAGAAGAGCAAAGGTCATTAAGAAGAGCAAAGGTAATTTCTCTGAACTCATGAACATTTATGGTGTGCATAAGTGGAGCAATAGCGAGAAATAAAATGCCCTGGAACTTAAAACTTTGAGACTGACATTGTCATAAGGCTGTGTGTAATTAAAGCACCAGGTAGGCAGTTCCGCATCCTTTTTGGCATGAGTAGTTGCAATTGCTTAATTTTCAGTTTTGCCAAATTTTCAGATGGAAGGGAGACCCTGAGGCAGTAAGCAAGGAGGCTACGGGAGATAAATAATGACGGATAAATATTTGAAGAGTCCGACCAAACATTTTCCTTGTATTCAATTGCTCCGTAGAATAAAGCCCCAGTGTAGGGGTCCTGCCACCTCCCTAGCTTAAAATAAATAGTGGTGGTGGGGCTGTTTACCCGGCGCAGGGCCTGATGGGTGCTCTCCTGTTCGTGCTATGGATATAATGTGCTGGTTACACGGCCAATTTGACCTCCACGAGAGCTTGTGGTGACTTTGTGTTTAGAATGCAGCTACACCAAAATATGGCAGTGCCTAAGGAGCTCGGAGAGTCTCCAGCACCCGGCCTGGACCTGTTTCAGTCTGTTGCTCCCCACAGAGCTCCACGCACTTTCAAACCAGCTCGGTGACGTTATCTATTCCGCCACATTGTGATTATCTCGTAGACTAGTGGGAGACGACGACTTTAAGGACATTTATTGATGCAATTTTGCATAGCCGGGATCCGAACCCACCACTATTACTTTTTGATAATTGAACCGGTATGACTTCCAGTAAAACTTTATAGAAATAAGGTAAGCAGTACTGCAAAGCCGTACGGTCACATTCTCTTTAGCTAAACTTTCACTGCGCGGTTCTCTAAATAGGAGGCAGCCAGGCCAAGTCTGGTTGCTCTGCCTACTGCTGCCCCTGGGGGGGGAGCTCTCCTTTCCAAAACAAGGCACCAAGAACAGTGAAGCAGTCTGCTTGAGTGAAGGTCCAATTCACTGCAATAAGACTACTGTATTTCAGGGCGGAAATGGACATTAATATTCAGTGCCTTTAGCTGTCTCTCTCTAGGATCCCCCAATATCCCCTCAGGCGCACGCACACTCACACACACACACACACACACACACACACACACACACACACACACACACACACACAGGCTCTTCCAAAAGCCTGACACTGATTAGCAGCCTTCGCCTCTGCCCCTCCCCCTTTCCCCTGCTGAGACTCATGGGACAGGAAACTTTAGGAACTATTAGCGGTTTCTTAAGGTCCGCGTTTCTCTTATTAGAATTGGCGCCGCTCCTGCCCACCCACCCCCCCTCCCCCCTCACTTGCCGCTGCTTTCTCAGGTTCGCAGTAGCCGGTCGACCCTCCCCGGAGATGCTGGCTGCACGCAGACCTGCCCCAACCATACTGGGCCTATAGATTTACATGTGTCATATCACACTGCAGTCTGCCCTACTAGGAGGTGAGCAGACTGCTCAGAGCACATTGACAGGTTTATTAAACAAGAGTTTATTTTCACTGATTCTTAAAACATATACAGAAAAATAGTTTTACACTTAAAAGTTGTATATTCAGAAGGCAAATGAAGGAAAATGGTAAAATATGCAGATAACTGCTAACATTGTTACTATGAACATGAATCTCTTCAGTCATCCTTAATGGTGTTTGTTATCTTTACCATTTGACCGTATCAGATTTCTTCATGAACTGCTATTTTAAATAGTTATCTCTGCTATGCATTATCTTTTCAGAAACATTATGCCTTATCGTAAAATAATCTTAATTATTTCCATTCAGAAGTTCCTTCACACCTCACTTCTGTGACGTTAGACATCACTTTTGCATTCAAAAGTGCTTATTTGAGGTATATCACGTCTGCACCTTTTATATCTGTCAGCATCTTTGCACACGATGCAGACAGGTTTATTATGCTTCAGCTTGGAGTGGGTCTAGAACGCGTAGTAGAATGTGAACTTTACTGAACAAAAAAGCTTGACTAAAATGGAATATTTATTTTTATTTTCTTGCTTACTTCCCGACTTTAAGAAAGCAAAAGGAGACAAAGCAGACCTATGTGTCCCCTGTCCTCCTCCGTTCTCCTCCGTTCTCCTCCAGTGCTCCTTCATCCTCCTCCGTTCTCCTCCAGTGCTCCTTCATCCTCCTCCGTTCTCCTCCGTCCTCCCTCATTCTCCACGGGTTCAGCTGGCTGGTGAGGGTAATATATCACAAATGTAAGATGGCCCATGAGAGCAAGCGTGATTCAGGTAGCTGAGTATTAGCACCACTGTGGACACAGTGCACATCACAAGCTGCCACAACTGTCAGGGCAAAGAGAAGCTGAGTTAGAGATAACACACACACACACACACACACACACACCCTCCACCACTCCTACTCCTACACATACTGCTACCCCCCTCACACCAGCAGCCAGCAGTGCTGCTCACTGAAGGCCAGACGCCAGCACCAGCGCTGTTGGGTGTCCACGCTGCTTCTGAAGACGTTTATGTTGCGCTAACGCGCTGCTAGCATTGTGAAGCGCCTCGCGCCTCAGTTCTTTGACGCTGGAAGAGACTTTACGCACTTCGTGTTGCCGGTGCTTGTTTTCCTTCCGTGCCGGCGTAGAAAGTAAAGAGGTGTGGTCAGCACCTCCGCCCACTGCTTGCTCTTCGCGGACGCCTCCGCCGCTGCAGCTCGATGTCGTGAGAGCCTATAGAAACAAGCTACCGACAGGAGGCCATTTTGCTATTTTATGCTTTATATGGCATTACCTAAAATCAAAAGGTTGAAAAAGTGTTTCACACACAAAAGTAAATAAACAAGTACGACTGCTGAAGAACTCCAGTCGATGTGCTGCGTTCGGGTTCCATTTCTTTGTGAACATTCGAAAATGAGTTTTATGTTTGACCTAGACACATATGCTGAATATATTTATATCTATATTTTGGAAGTACACCTCCTACACCACTAATGAAATCTCAATTTTCATTGCCACAAACTGAAAATGTAAAAGTTTATCAAACAAAGAATTACCGTTGCTGTATATTTCTTGTAGAAATACGAGTTGTTTTGCCTACACAACATTTGCTGGAAACTTGTTTTTTGGACGCAGCACGACCTCATCGAGCACGATGCGACGGCCAGCTTGCGTGTGTGGGCTTCCAGCCTTCCGCATGTTTGAAATTAATATTTCAATTAAACGGAATGAATAAATGTGCTTTCCGCACAGGTATTGAAGCGCTGTTGTTGCGCAGTTTGGTTTATTTACATGAGTTCACTTTCAGCGTTTAGGAGGAATGGGAGGATTTCAGAGCAGCACAGAGGGCAGGTGTCTTCAGGGTCCGACGTCCAACACCGTAGTGTGAAATTCTTAAAGTTTCTTGACTATGAAATGAGTCACCTGCTAGAAACTGGTAACTTAGTCCCGTTAACTTGTGCAATACTCTGTATCCTCTGACTTGTCTGCTCTCCTGAGAGGAGTCCGCCTCAGATCTCCAGTTCCTCCTCAGAATAAATGATACCTGGAAGTGAACGAGACTGGTGTTTGAGCTCCCAGCCAAACCACAAAGACCAGCAGGCTTGTTCTCCTCGTCCCAGTACATCAGGGCTCTGCTACTCACACCATGTATTTGATTTGAGGACTTAAAAGTATAAATATTTTTCTTCATGATGCCTGGAAACCCCTCTGTTTCGACTGAACTACTTAACACCTCCCTGCCCTGTGGATGTTAGCTCATACCTCAGGAGTTCAGCGGCCAATATTTCAGAACTCCAAGGACATAACGGTTTGTTATCACAGAAGCATAAATAGTCAAAATAGAATGTAGGAATTTAGCTGCAATTCCTAGCCACATTTTCGGTCACGATCGCTACATCTCATTGTGCAGTGATGATATTTGCAAATAATGATTTTAGAAGCAGCATAAAGCAGTGCAAAGCAAATCTGGAAAATATCTTAGAAGAGCAAAAAATGAAAAAAGAAAATCATGTGTGTTACATCAGTTTCTATGGTATGTTTTACTATTACTGTAAAACACATAAATGAGTGTCTGCTCATTCTCAGTGGTCCAGGCATGTATGTGCTAGCAGGCCCTGTTGGAGATGCATAAGGAGGAGCAGAGACCGACCCTGCACAGTGCAGTACAAGTGCAGCCGCCCCCCCCTGATGACTCCAGCAGCTGGGATCTGGGATTCCTGTTAAAGGGTCACTAAGGGGTCTCGGATACAACACAAATCCCCATTCGAAAGGAGTGTAGACAGGTCGAAGGGGAAAGACTGATCCTCCAGGGTTCGCGTTTGGGAAGTGATTCCCAATTAACAGACAGGCACCATGACCCCCCCTCCCCCGCCCGCCCCCCTACAACAGGCAGGAGGTGATGGCACTGAGCATTCTGGGACCCCTGGGTGCCTTGCGTACGCAGCCCCTCCCCCCTGTACCGGCAGCGCGTAAAACAGGATTTCCGATTCACGCTGGGTTGAGGTGCGCTTGCAGTGATCTGTTCTGTCAACGCCGCTCCTCACAGGAACCCTGCCGGGGGTCGTGAGCACGTGCCCTGAACAGGTGGAGGAGCCGGAGAGCTCGCAGTGCTTCCACTAGCGGCTGTTCCTCGCCTGTTCTCTCCACGCTGCACCTCCTCGTTCCTCCGCTCCTTCTCCCACCGGCGCTCCTGCACCTGCCACGCAGTTCGGCTTCTTCCCCTCCTCCATCTGTCGGCGCTGCAGGTTCTGTGCTGAAGTCCAGACGCTGCTCCTACTCCTGCTCCTGCTCCTGCTCGCTACTCCTGCTCGCCTTTGTTTGTTTGTTTGTGTGGGTGTTTGGGTTGTATTTATTTATTTGTTCATTTCTGCTTTATTTGTCTCGCGCCGCAACATTTCGCCTTTTTATAAAGTTTTCTACTAGTGACTCACCGGCTCGCAACTCCCACGAAACTGCAAAGGCGTCGACTCGGTGAGCACAGCGTCCTGAGGAAAATAACACAGGTACTTCTAGACTCGCAGAGGAATCTGCCCGATCTGGCACTGTGGACTCGGTACCGTGGGACAGCATGGCGGACTCGTTATGTGCTGTTATGAGGTACTTAATCCTACGCAAGTGTTACCGAAACATCACTGGATGGACACTGTAGTTAGAGAATTAATTATCAGAATAAACCTGTAATAAAACCTTGCGATGATTATTAATATTAACGTGAATAGTAATTAGCAGATTAAGGAATTAATGAAAGAAAGAAAGAAAGAAAGAACGATAGATAAAGAGCGAGAGATAGTTGGGCCTCCTGTAGTAAGTAAGCAGTTTGCTGCACCTCTGTGTGGGAGTGCATGTGTGGGTGAGTGGTCCGCCCCCAGATATTGGCCCCGCCCATTTCCCTTTCAGTTCTGCCGTGATGACTCAGATCCGTCTCCAATAGCAGCCTGGAGCAAATCAGCCGGTGGGTATGTGGCTTTCTGGAGGAGTGTCATGTAGAGCCAGAGCTCACGGCTGGGATCTGCTTCCTGACTGAGACGCAGAAGCCATGAAGCCACTGAACTCCATTATTCCTCATGAAGAGGCGTCCAGTTGCCAGACTCCTGAATTCAGGAGGGAATGAAAAGTCTGGAACTCAAAAGCCCTCTGCAGTGTTGAGGGTAGGAGCAACAGGGGGAGGGAGGAGGCCGGAGTAGAGGGGGCAGAAGCAGAGCGGTAGGAGTATAGGGGGCAGAGAGGCAGAACGGTAGGAGTAGAGGGGGCAGAGAGGCAGAACGGTAGGAGTAGAGGGGGCAGAGAGGCAGAACGGTAGGAGTAGAGGGGGCAGAAGCAGAACGTTTGGAGTAGAGGGGGCAGAATGGGCTGGAAAAGGGGAACAGAAGCAGAGGGCAAGAGGTAAATGTGGCCAGTAGAACAGTTCAAAGTAGACCAGTGAGGCGGGATGTGAGGAATCTGGAGTTTCTAGTGGAGTAGCCCTGAGGGAGCAGGGCATTCTGGGTAGAGAGATGCCGGCCAAGAAGCTATCTGTGACTCACCCGTCTGTTTGCCGAAGGAAACCTTAATGATGGCTTTTTTGTTTGCTTGTTGTGTTTGCCTTATAAAACTTGCTCCATGCGAGCGGCCTTGGTAACGTTGGCAGAGGATGTAAATGAGGCCGGGGATTAAACAGCCACTGATCCAATCAGAAAATGACTAACAGGTCAATTAGTGGTGCGTTGGCCTGTCAGGAGCTCGGACTCCGACTGGAGACAGTGGGACTGAGTAATGCGCATTACGATGGGCTAAATTTACCACGCGGAGAACTAAAGCTTCGATTACGTTATACGTTATGTGGGCGTAACCCTGCAAAACAGAAATGTGCATTGCTTTAAGCCCATATCGCTGTGGATATTTTGCATTTTCAATAAGAACGCGGCATGAGCATTTAGAACCTTTCGATATAACGGCACCGTGGTAATAAACATGTAGGTTGTCCTAATGCTCAAGCCAAAACAAAGCTGAATCCACACACGCGGTTCCTAACGAGCAGTGACCCAGTCACAGGTGGTCAGCAACCTCCTGCCCATCGCCCCCCCTGTGGCGACCGGCTGGCTGCCTATTATCAGCAATTCATCAGGACTGTTTTCTCAGTGAGTGAAACTGCCAGACCACGAAAAGGAGGCAACATAATGTGAACGCTTCCATTTGGAGAGCACAGCCAGGTTTGACCTGTAAAGATGTTTGTGCTGTGGACACGCCGCCAATATGTGTGACGCGTGCTGAAACACACACATGCGGCACACGCTCGCATACACGCACGTGCACTCACACCACGCACACATACAAACGCGCGTACACACGCTACGCCCACACAGACACACACATACGTGTGGAACTTCAACTTGGACCCCCCCCGTGTCTACTTGACTGTTTACTTTTCTAGCATTTTCGCCTGTTTTCCCTCTGGTGTTTTTCCCTCTCGTGTCTTCTGCTCCGGCTCCTCCGTAAGCAGGTGGTGTAAATCATCCGTCACTTGTTTGCTGTCCTGAGGACACGAGTCACACTGCAGCCCGGGGCCGACCCACGCTGTCGCCTTGGCTGACCTCTGCGCAGACAGCGTACATTCCCACATGGCTACCAAGGGGAGCGTGCCTCACTGTACTGATCTGGGACCAGCCACGGAGGTTCTCCTGTAACGGCTGAAGTGGTTTGGAGCTGGTGCAGAGAGGCACGCGAGCGTCAGCGCTACCGTTTGCTCCGGAAGCTTTCGTTTGTTAACGCCATGCCGACGGAATCACTGCTTGCGGTTCCTGCTGACGCAACGACGCGTCGTCATCGGTGCAGTTAAGGTCAGCGTTGGAGACAGCGTGTGGAATTGGTCCTCAGAGCTAAACTGGCAGGATGGGAACAGACTGGTTGAAGAAGAGTGAATCCTCAAGAAGAACTTGAACTGTCATTTCCTTCACAGATACCTGCAGGGTCCCTGTGTAACACCATAGAAGACAAGGCTGTTTGTTCCTGTGCCAGTGCAGTGCAGAAGTAAATACATCAAACGACACCAAACGCCGGGACGCTGAACAAAGCATTCCACAGCACAGTGAAACGCAATACAGTAGGTGCACGGGACAGTGTAAACGAGATATCCAGAACACGCGTGTAAAGAGTACGAGGCTCCTTCGCTTGTGGGCGTTCACGCGTAAGCATGCCCACTTGCGTGAATCACGTATGAAGGTCTGTAGCAGTAGCATATGATGTGTTAACCGGGCATTAGTGTTAAGAGCATGATAGTAACGTAAGCAGGTCCTGCGTGGGAGAAGCGACCTGTTCTGAGTGCAGGCGAGAGTTGGGTAGTGTGGATGGGAGGGCAGGAAGCAGAGACCAGGCCCTGATCCCAGAACAGCGGGAGAGTTCAAAAGCTTGGGGTAAGGCAGCAGGTGGAGATCCTGCAGGTGGGAGATGGGAGAGTTGTCAGGGCACCTGGGGCTGAGGGGTACGGTCACCCCTTATGTCTCAGGTCCCTACCTGTCCATTTAATGTCCTCACTGTCTCTGATGTGCTCGTGTGCAGTGATCAGGGCAGGCCTTTACAAAGTCAACAGCCATCTCTCTCTCTCTCTCTCTCTCTCATCTCTACCTGTTGGTTTTGCACCAAGCTGCCCTGCTGATGCCCTGCTGATTCCTCCAATACACCCGCTAACTCAGCATTTTTGCTGCTGACTCCCACCAGTATCGCACCATCACCAGTAGATGGATGCAGGTGGAGCTCTACACCTGCCGTCCCGTCGTGAGTCACGTGAGCGCGATGGCTGAAGGAGAAACTCACCTCAGCTTCCCCTCCCACGATCCCAGTATGACACAGTGCCTGAGCCATCACTACCGACTACTGAACACTTACACCTGGCAGTGATGTTAAGTCACTCACACACACACACACACACACACACGTATGCTTAAGAGTTCTTGTGATGTCTTCAATAGACAGTGAGTGAATGCAGTTGGAATATATTAACAGGAGGTGCTCACCAATAGGGAAATGGAATTAAATATAAAGTCATGAGTGACTCCTTTTTTTACACAGTGACTTTGCATGGTTGTGTTTGCCTAAAATAGCCGTTGATGACTCACCTCCAGCTTCTGGGGAATTTGATTCATATGAACCAAATCTTTTAATCGCTAACCAAAATGTTCCTCTCATGACACATTCTAAGCTAAATGGTTATGAAAAGAAAATCTGGTCCAACTACAAAGCATTATAGCATTATTATACTTGGAGAGAAATGTGTTCTTTAACCAGCTACAACACTGAACTTAAAACACCTTTAGATTTTCTCACCCCTTTAACAATCTGGTTATTCAGAATTAAAGATTATTGTTAAAGACATTGGATTTGAAATGTCTTTTCCAGAAAAGCAGATTTGCCAGAACTGGTAAACTAAGCATTTTATTAAATGGATTAAATACATTAAATACTATGTGCTGGCTTGCTGTATCCCCTTGTTATAGGAATGTGTCTTGTTAAGTTATTTGCTACAGCATTAGACCGGCCACTAGAGTGGGGAGAGTGGGAGTCTGGTCTGTTTTCACAGACACACGCTAAGCAGAGCGTGGTTTAAACATTCATTTGAGTATAATAATCTCACATTCGAGCTGTATTTATTTTCACAGCTCCAGACTGTGTGTTTTCTTTCGCTCAGGATGGTGGTTGGCTTATGACAATAGCCCAGGAGGGCCAATTAATTATCCTCATTAGGCAATCACAATCAAATGGGAGCCATTATACTGAATTAGATGAAGCACAGAAGAGTGTGACTCGTGGACGGCGAGTGTGTGTGTGTGTGTGTGTGTGTGTGTTTCTCCTGGTTTGGTTACGTCCTGTTATAGCCGTACATAACCTTCTGTCTCACTGTCTGGCTTCATGTCCCTTTAGGGTCTGTGCTTACAGGTGTTTGATTTGCGTAAAAGGCCAGAAAAGAGATCTGGCTGGCTGTAACTGACAGGGATCCCTCTCACAGGCGAGGGACGTAACCGCAGGGCACCGGCTGCCTCTGGTGCCAACATGTGTCATAAATCTGCGATTGCTTTGGGCCGACCGGCGCGAGTCACGAGAGCTTGTTGTGACTGGCACGGCGGCGGGTTTTGACTTGATAGTGCGCGATGTATAAATGCCACGTCACGCCTGCTTACACGCATGTCAAGCATGGTAAAACATAACAGCGGTGGTCAGGCGCGGGGATGGAGCCTGTGAATATCTCGGCTCATTGGTATGTCAGCATGGGCCACACTTCCAGAGGAAGAAAGCGGAGTTCGCCTCCGAATGAACCGAGGTGTGGGGAAACCATGGAATGAAGGGGAGAGGAGGGATTGGAGAAGGTAATCTCACATACAGATAGAGTAGAGGAGGGATTGAAGAAGGTAATCTCACATGCAGATAGGGGAGAGGAGGGATTGAAGAAGTTAATCTCACATACAGGCAGCCTTGTTTAGCCCCTTTGTCAATTCCCAGTCCCAGTGGGGCTTTGCCCCCTCTTGTGGGACTAAGCATGAACTGCAATGCTGTACTGCAGACGGTGGCTGCCAGCCAGCATGCACTGGGTAGGTTTTACATGTACATATAGAAACCACAAAGCTACTATGAACATGGCCAAAGTCTCTTTAAAAAGGCTGTAGGTTGCAGTCACGGGGAGTGCAGCAATACTCAGTCGCAGGAATCCGCAGTATCTCTACAAAACCTCTCCATGCAACCATATAACCATGTAACCATATAGCTGAAGCAGAGGACCTCACTAAATCCACAGGGTTGTTTTGCTGTGGACTGCAGGCTCTCACGCACCAGGACAGCTCGGCTACGTAACCGGGGCGACGGACCTCCGGCACCTTGCTTAAGCACGGCAAATCTCTCCTGTCTTAGTGGGTCCCTGTTTTTCTTTCCTCCTCGGCAAGGGGGAAAAAATGACTGGACTTAATTGAAGTCCAAATTGAAAATGTATGACACAAGTGTTGACTCGGTCTCAGACAGTATTTACCCACGGCTTTATTCAAACAGCCGGACATCTCTGGCACATCCAGCAGTCGGGGCCTGTAAGAAGCATGCAGAGATACCCCGAGAACGAAATCCCAAGATGAGCTTACGGAAGGCACCCGGGGCTCACTAGCATGTGTGCCTGAGGTCCGGTTTCTCGCGGGGATTTGGCCAATTGCATCTCACACGCATCTCACCCAGGCCCCCCACACTGCAGACTCTGCTCTGGGTTAAAACAGCCGGCATCGCCACCCTCATCCACCAGCAGCCCGTCCATCGCTCATCCAGTCTCGGTGAGTCACTGGAATCTGCTGCGGTAATTACGTGGCTCCTTTAATTGCAATTGGCGCTAAGTGGCCTGTGGTAATTGCAGCCACTCTGGAGTGTAAGTCCTCTCCCATCACTCACTGCCATGAAGTAAAGGGACTTAATTGGTAGACTCTGCCATTCCAACTTTGTCATGGGGGAAAAAGGGAGTGTTTGTGTTATTGAGGAGCTGTGCGGCTCTGCTCAGCCCCCCCTCACCTCTGTAGCTTTGGTGGTTTGTTCCACAGGAGGCCACAATGAGAGAAAGAAGGCCTGTGTCTCATCCTAGTCTCAGGTTTCCAACCACTGATTCTGATCCCCTATACAATGCAGCACAACCCCATTTCTTTCTCGAACCACTTTGCGATGAATTATCAGGTTCAGGATGGTAAAGGTAGGCATATTCAGTCAGCCTTGGCCACACCTATGACCTCAGTTTCTCTCCGTTCAAAAAGCGTCACGGAGCAGGTGCACGCTGACGGCCTGCCTCGCTCTTGATGATGGCGTTAATGACACAAAGGCAAACAAACTCGTTTCAAGCAGAATTTAGGACAGAAAAGATGACAACACGCCTCTCCAGAATGAGTCTGGCCATTGTACCGTATATGTGTGAGCGCGTTTATGTGAGCTTTCGTGTTTTCGTAAGTCGAAATGTCTAGCACCAGTTCTTCCGTTCGCCCAAAGTCCCTTCTCTAATTAGAAATTAACAGCAGTGCCAAGGGAATTATTAATTAACTAATCAAGCAGCCACTGGATCTACCTCAGAAGTCCCTGGCATCCTACACTCCGTCTCCTGACTAACAGTCAGGATATGTAAATTGGAATTAATAGCAAGGTTGAAATGATGTTATTTTGAGTGAAAACAGTCTCGCCGTCCCGCGCTAACGTGAGGAGACATCTCCGCAGCCGGTCCGCAAAACGGGGCCGAATAATTTCTGCTCATTATGGAGCAGGTAGGCATGAAATTCTTTCCACCCGCTGCCTTTCGCTAGCTGTGTGTGGCTTTTTAAAAACAAACCTCCTCTCCCAGACCCCCCCCCTTTATTTACAGACCCCGTACAGCATATAGAGGAGGTGTAAATGCTGGAGCCACAACCTCCTCTCCACACCCTCACCACCCACACCCTCCTCTCCTCCCCTGTCCCTGCCCCACCCCCCCCCCCCTACTCCTCTCACGTCCACTTGTCCATCAGATGGTCATATATCACGCCAGCCATTCACGTTCCCCATGCCGACTGGATTTATAAGGTGCCTAATGCAGTTTACCACGTGTGCAGTGAGCCGGGCTAACCACGTCGTGACAACTCACGCGCAGCCACGTGCAAAGGCCCCCTTGTCACACGCGGTGAAATGAGAACGCTATCTCCACAAGGCGTGGTGGCGTCCTGCTGCCAAAGGACAGTTTCCCTCATAAGGAGGGGCATTGTATCACTTACTGCTGGTATGACAATTGTAGAAAAGAGTTAAAAGATGAGTTAAATTAAGACCAGGAAAGGATTTTCGTGTTCTTATCATGCATAATGCAACATAATGATGCCTGATCTAACAGGCTACACCGCTTTGCGCAACAATGGATTGCCATACATAGCATGAAATTCGAATCCTTGCATGTGTCATTCCAGTTCTTGTCACGTGGAGACTGAAAGCTACTGGGATATTAAATCTCACTAGCAATTAAGAGCACCTGTTTGAATGCATACTATGACTTTTATCTCAATGAACGCAACCAAAGTGTTGAAATGAAAATGTAAAGCTTAAGCTAAGATTCCCTTCTAGGTGACCTTAGAATGAGTGTTAGTATATGTAGTACAGTTATGAATATGTAGTACAGTTATGAGGAAATACAGGCAAAATGATGAATGCGTGTCTGTAGTGGATATATAAATTCAGCTATCAGGTGTTTTCCTCACTTGACTTGTTGTATGAGTATGAGTGAATAACACTTAACAAGAAATGCCCTTAGTATTGCTACATAAAATGCTTTTATAAATACGGCCAAGGTACACAGGCCCTCTGACATCCAAAGAAAACACCGGCCAATTTTGTACTCCACTAGCACCCCGAGAACGTGTGACAAATTAGTGTCTTTTAATGTTTTAACCTTTTCATACTCCTACCAACCTTCACGTGTCCACACCAACAAAGTCTCAGTGCCACACAGGGACAAAAATGTCTCAACTGAGTTTTATTAATCTGTTCAGTTCCGCCTGGTGCGGCTATAAAGTGTTTCACAGCTCAGCTTGTCGCAAACTGTTGCCTTCCTTCATGACACAGCGCAAGTTGGAGCATGACCTGCATGTAGTAAAGACCCGGTGAGGGACCTCGGTGTGTCCCAGGGGGCCTGTGTGGTGCTCCGGCCCCAGGCCCCAGACCCCAGGCCCCAGTCCCCAGACCCCAGGCTCCAGGCCCCAGACCCCAGGCCCCAGTCCCCAGACCCCAGGCTCCAGTCCCAGGCCTCAGGCTCCAGACCCCACACCCCAGGCCCCAGGTGTGTGACCACAGGCCCCCCCTCATACCCTGGGGTCCCAGGGCTGCTGACTTCACCTATCACTGCTGCCTTCAGTTCCCTGAACATCTCGTTAAATGGCACATTAATCCTGTAAAAAAAAGGGAAAGAAAACAGTGTCAGATCATGTTACACTCTGTCAGCCAATCAGGGGACGTGTGGTGCTTTTAAATACAGAGGCTGTGTGTAAAGGTTCTTAGAAGCCACACAGAGGCCTGAGAGTACGTCACATTTCCAGGACCGGACTATTCCATTTTACATTTTATTATCCTAATTTCACAGTACAGGGGACAATACCGAAATTCAAACTTTTGACTGGACATTCTCCTTCAAAATGATTTCATAATTTTTTTTTAGTCCCTTCCAGCAACTACCCTGGCCATGAAAGCCATCTCTCCCACAGACCTTACCAGAAAGATCTCTACGATTAAGCCACGCCCACCCCGGCCGTTACCCAAACCATTAGTTCTGTCCATGCGTGATGTGAGGTGATGGACTACGGTGAGCAGAGGCTAGGTGAGAGATGTTAAGGAGGAGACTTTCTCTGGGGAGGAAACCTATTACTCAGCAGAAAAGGTCGGTCCCTCCCCAGAACGATCCATCATCCACTCCGTCTGGCGCATATGCATCCCATCTCACGCAGAGGGAATGAGGAGGATGGGAAGACTCGACTTTGTCAGATGTTATTTGTTCGTGGTTTGCTTCGCCTTTGTTTGCACACCCCAAAAACCCAACAGCTTCTTCTCTCTTCCTACCCATAATGCAGTGCATCTGTGATGGATGGATGGGGGTTTGGGGGACTTGTCTAAATAAACAGGAGAACATGTGGCCTGTCAAAGGTGGCAAAGTTTTTCTAACACGCTTGGCCGGTGTGGACACGGGAGGTCTGCTGTACGCCCAGCCAAGCTTGGCATGTTTGTTACCATGGTCGCCAGGCGATGTGAGAAACTGAGTGATAAACATTAAAATCCTCCGCATACATCTGTGCCGTTTGCCTAGCTACTGACCTGTCTAGGATGCATCAAGATGGGTCCGCCTTTTGTCATTGGCCGATCACTAAATCTCTGACACGATACGTTGCAGATACATAAATGTAAAAGAACATTTGCTTACCAAAGCCTAGAAATGATTACTCAGCACTGCAGTGTGCAAGTGGGTCTGCCACATTCCTCAGAATGACGCTCGCTTCCGGCTGTGTGAACCCCGTTCTCATCGCAGCCATTAGGAGACTCACAGCACAGACTCACGCCCACACCCTTCAGGACGGAGGCCACCAGCCCACCATGGCTGCTGTTGTTGCGTGACGTGAAGGAGGCTTGTCTGGTCGCTGGGAAGCATGCTGATGGAGACACGGATGGGGAAGCTGTGCTCTCACGCCCACACACACACACACCCATACACACAAACACCCATACACTCAAATGCCCATACACACACACACCCATACACACAAATGACCATACACACAAACATCCATACACACAAACATCCATACACACACACGCCCATACACACACACGCCCATACACACACACGCCCATACACACACAAACTCATACACACACACACCCATACACACACACCCACACACACACACACACCCATACACTCATATACCCATACACACAAACACACCCATACACTCATATACCCATACACACAAACACACCCATACACAAACACACCCATACACACACACACCCATACACACACACACCCATACACTCATATGCCCATACACACAAACAGTTACTCACTTAGTCAGCATGAGACACAAGAGATCTAGAATATATATGAGAGATAAAGAATATGATATAGTGGGATGGGACACTGGCTATTGGCTGCTATTGGATATGACATCATCAGGAAGCAGTATGTTCTTATAGGTCCACAGGGAAAACCTAAGTGCTCCCTAAACTCATTAGCCGATAACATATCATCACTGACACATGTAGTCAGTTCTTTTCATGGCCAGGCATAGAGGCTACGTACAAGAACAACTGATTCTTTTACGCTAATTCACTGGGGTGTTTCATTGGTACAGTGGATTGTGTTGTGTTACTTTTCTTTTTAAGGATGCACTTGGCAATAACCTTCGCTGAGAAGGACACATCTGGACCATCGTCCTCTCGCCTTGATCAGTATTAGCGCAGTACCTAAAACAGCAAGCACAGAAAAACTGTCCATGGTGACACAGAGACAAATGGCCAAAACAAATTTAGACTTTAGGGATGCACAGATACATTCATACACTCCAACTTATTTGAGTTTAAATACTTCAAAGCAAACATTGCTTTTCCAGACTCACTGAGACCTCATAAATCTTTGACCATATTCAGTTTTTTTTTAAACAGTTTGTTCTCCTTCCATAAAATGTCTCTCTTTTGTTTAGTCTATTTCATTAAAAAAAATAAAATAAAGTAGTCAACTATTAAGAAATTAATGTAAAATTATTTCAGGAAATGTAACCGCCATGTTGTGATTGGCCTTAAAACTGTGGCTAAATGCCAGTTCTGGTGTGGAGAAGCGGAATAAATCCCTAAGCTGTTGTGATCAGGACGGCCTGCAAGATTAGCAGCTTTGAGTCACAAAGCACATGAATAGAACTGAATCATTAATCATTAGTAGTCCCTTAGCAAATAGAAATTATGTCCACGTTGTCTAGAAAATTGCGTAGTGTTACGCAAACTCTATTTATTTATAAAAACATAGAAGGGCTGGGCTGTCTGTATGTCACTGGACGGGACCGGGATAAAGTCCTACAGAGCAGACATAACTATATCTTTACTCAGAATAATGTTTAAATCTCAATCTTTAAGATCATTTTTTTTTTGCATCTTAACTGCTGAGCTCTTAAAGGAATAGCTCAGTCCAAAATACCAACTTTAAAGTGAATGACATGGAATTGGACCAATCAGCAGCAGACGAATGACATCACACTACACGTTACCAGCTCCCAGCATGCATTGTCTGGGACTGTGGTCCTGACTCAGTCTAACGGGGCCTTGAGCTTGCAGATGTGTCTGGTTTGGAACACGAGCAGGGTATTTCTCGAGCTGGCTCTACCTAACCATGCATAGCTGGTATCTGTGTCAAAGTTCACAAGCAGACGTGTGTTTGTGGAAATCGGCACTACAACCAGCGTGACACACAGCAATGACTTGGCTCAGGTCCTTTCCCCCCCATCTCTCTCTCACACACACACACACACACACACACATACACACACACAGAAGAGTTCCTTGTGTCCTAGAAGGGGAAGAGCTCTGGGCACTCTGGGCTCCATCGAAACGAGGCCCCTAATTGCAGGCTAGGTACACTCATTAAGACCCAGTGGCCTTTGCGCACCTGAACAGTATCACAGTTTAATTGGTTTGGTCTCTTCAAATCAAGACAGGGAAACTAAATCGGCACGCTGGATTTCGTGGATCTAATTGGAGCAGTGAATGTAAATGCAGAACTGCTCGGTAACCCGACACTGTGGAAATGTGGCGGAACCTGCAGGTCTGACGGTCCTGACCCAAACTGCAGTGACGGTCCTGACCCAAAACTGCAGCTGTGTGGCGGGACTCAGAACCAGCTGAAATGCCAAGTACACACATCACGTACATTATAGAAGAAGGATGATGGCCCTGCTAAAACCCGTGCTGTCAAATTAGCATGAATCAGCTCTAGTCACTAACAGACAGATGCTTACAAAGGTGGCTGCCATCTACCGGATGCTGGTAGCGATCAAGACGATCCTCTTATTTTAAGGTGCTGCGCAGAACACTCGGGGCCCGAGCAGAAAGCGCGGCAGGAGTCGTCGCACGTTCTCTGCCCCGACACACCGGGTCATGAGATGCGGCCTCCACACAGCTCTGACGAGTTAGCTCCACGCATGCGTCAGACATACTGAGAGTCTCCTCCTAAAAGTCCCGGGAATTCATAACCCCGCGACAGGACGTCCGCTTGCTTGATGCTTCAGGGTTTCGTGACGGAGGTTCTGGGTTTAGTCTGCACATCCTGCAGCTGTTCAGTTCTTTCTCAGCCATAATTGGATCATGACTTAATGTAACATATATGCGCTTCATCTGTGCCAGAGTCATTTTATATGCCATTAAATGATATAGAAAAACTACTATGTAGCTACTACAGAATTGCTGCAATATGTTGTATAATAAAATTATATGAATTTGGTGAAAATGTGTGTCATTTTGAAGAATTCAAAGCCGGTTACCTACTAAATTACCTACCTACCTATAGAGAGAGAGAGAGAGAGAGAGAGAGAGAGAGAATTGTACACAAAGTACAGTTTCCAGATAAATGTATACATATACAAGAATAATGTACAAGAATTATGTACAAAATAAATAAAAAATGGCAAAAGTCTAATCTTAGTGTGTCCTCCTTTGGCCCCTAGCACATCTCGTCTGTCCTGTAGAGTTCGGAGTCATCTTCTAGTTTATTATACCAGACTTCAGAGTTCTTCTTTAGGTTTCAGGTCTTTTTTCCCGTTATTACTCAAGTGTAAGGGGAGGTCACACTAAATACTTGCCACGTGTGATTTATGTTCTGTTTTTTAATACTGCATACAAATGTCCTGTATTTTCTGGGTGTATTTTAATCAAGAGACTGAGAAATAATTATGTATGGTCATTTCCTTTGCTAAAACAACAAATCTAAAAAGTGGCCTAAGACTAGTACTACACGTAGGATACATATGTATATAACGTTCCTCAACCTGACACCATCTGTCCGTCATGCACAAATGAAACAATTTTCTATTAAAACACATCGAGGATATTTTAGAAGGCAAAAACTTAAACAGTCTAAATGATCAATGTTCCTGACGTTAATTGACGGACAGTGGTCCATTTCTGGCCGTGTCCCCCTCTCTCGCCGTCCCTGCCTTCATAAACACTATTTGCTTTCTTTTCTGCACCGCTCGCTTTTCTGTCCATCATGCGTCTGTTGATTTTGTGGTTTCCAAAATTGCGCTTTGGCTCCAGAAGGTTACGTCGCCGTAGCAACCGGACGAACCTTATCTGCCACCAGTGTTTTCGGGAGCTGAACAACAAGGTCTTTCAGATTTGTGTTTGACTTCACGAAAAATCGCCGTCGCCCTAAACCGAGCTGCAATAAATACGTGTGCCGTATACGTGCACGTTTCATATAGATTTGTACAGTTTGGCTGACTACACATTGCGGGCTGAACGTGTACTATGAGTGGGACTTAATGTATGTTTTTCCGTGTGGTATCTTGTGAGTAACCAAGGATTGCACTTAAAAAAAAAAAAAACGTCTTCTAGTGCCAAGCCGAAGTTCGCAGCGTAGCCGCACGTTTGATTCTCCGTTTGTATGGGGTTGTTTGCTAAGGCTTGTCAGGAAGGCCAGTGATGTCATATCATACCATATCATATCAAACACCTTCTTAGTGTTCCACTTGTAGATATTATACATGGAAACTGGACTAATCTATGCAATAATATATGCAAAAGCTGTTTATTGTGGAGGTTTATGTCCTCTGGATATTGTGTTTATGTTTTTGATACCACTCGACAGTGGTAGCGTTTAGGACATCTGTGAAACAAATCAGAATAGATTTATTGATTGGGATTAATTACTAATGGCATCAGAGGCCAGCAATAATAAACTCAGGAATAACAGGATTATTGTCTGATTTTACACCGGCCACTGGGCCTTAATCAGCATTATCGTTAACGTGCACTTAGATGTTAAATTACACGTTTTCTGCTGTGCACTTATGTGAAAACAGAGGTGATGTAGTGAGGAGTCGACTGCCTTATTAAACACAGCCACAAAGTGCTGCTGATGGCTTCTGCAAATACATCTGCCAGGCGACTGTACTGTAGTTAAGTACCATGAATAATCATGTTAACCCCACCTCCTCAGCCTCCACCCAACTCCACCATTTCCAGTTAGACTATGACTGGGGTGGTACATTGATACCACAACACCAGATCATCCCAGGGGAGACAAATCTGACTCATTTCCCCAGTGAACGACTGTTTTGAAAATCTAATCCTAAGTCTTATTTGCTCTTTGATAGCATCACTTGCTTGCTTCCCTGAAGTGCTTGTTTTAGCCTCAGTAAGAGATTTTCGGGACCTGTGTAATCACTCATAGTTCCAGGCCTGTTCAGATCTCCTGTTCAGCACACTGTTCCATATTCCTCCCTGCCCCTTCTTTAGTACACTCAATGTTTAAATCTTTGTGGTCTTCTCTCTCTCTCTCTCTCTCTCTCTCTCTCTCTCTCACCACATCTTCCTCCACAATGTCACCCTTTCCTTTTTCTTTAAATCATCTTCCAGTCGTTCTCCCCTTTCCGTCTCTCCTTCTATGACCAGAGCCCCTTTGCTCCACACATCTATCTGTGGTGAAGAGGTGCCTGGCTTCACCGCTGATATACGATGTTTGGTTTGGTTTAACTCCTGCCTGGGCAAAACTTCGTTAAAAGCACATACTCGTTAATTACCTCACAGGAAAAGGAGCAGACAGAGGCGGCGCATTATGTCATCTGTACCTGGGCCCCAGCCTTAAAAGCACCTTGATGATGGACAAAACATAAAGGAAACACCCGCCGCTAACACACACACACACACACACACACACACACACATCCCACACCCCCACACACCCACATCCACACACACATCCACACCCACATATACCCACATCCACACACACATCTACACCCACACACACACACACACACACGCACTATTCCGAAATACAACAGGGAACGCAAAACACCAAATGATGAGCAGACTAACAACCTTCCCAGCTGACTCCAGAAAACCCACAAAAATCCACAAATGAAGCAGTTCTGTTGTATTATTGTCTGCAGGATGCATTTGTTGGCAGTCGCTGCATTTGCAGGACTGATGTTTGTAAAACAAAGACCAAAGAGGTTGAGCAGATTAGATTTTGATTACGCTGTGACCACCTCCTGAATACGTAGAATCATTTGTACCGGGATAAAAGGCCCTAAAGCCAGTGTGGCTCAGTCCTGTATTTAAGAGTCAGAGTGAGAGAGCATGAAGGGATGCGGGACAGTGAGGGGAGCGGATAGGAAAGAGAAAAGAGGAGGAGTTCAGATGGAGTTGTTCTTTTCATGGTCAGGTTGCCAGAGCCATGATTGGTTCTCTCAATGTGTTATTTCAGACATTTATCCACTCTTCAGGTCCGGCCACAGGGCCCAATTCATCTTCCTGTACCTCCCTCTCTCTCTTACTCTCTCCCTCTCTCCCCTCTTCCGTCCCTCTCTCCCCCTCCCTCCCCCTCTTTCTGATTGTACATTGCACTGTGTCAGAGGGTAAGCCCTTTCCTCTTCAGCACCCCCACCAAACTCACACACACTTTCCCATACTCAGTGACAAGAAAATTAGAACCATGCACACACACTGACCAACACAGTAAACTTCCTCCTGGAGTTTCATTCCTTTGTAAAAGTGTGTGCGTGAATGGGTGTGTGTGTGCGCGTTTGTGTCTCACTGTGTGATTGAGACGGAGTGTTACTGAAGGCCTGTGAAATGAACGGTCCACCTCTGCTGGTGTATGAGTATTCTTTGTATTCTTATGTAGACACAGACAGTGTGTGTGTGTGTGTGCGTGTGTGTAGCCTAGCTCAGCAAGACTTCTACCAACAACCAACATCTCTGCAAACGGCTGAAAAGTTCTTTGCCAGCGGGATTACACACACAGGCCGTCTCTCTCACACACACACACACACACACACACACACACACACACACAGGCTACTGCTACCCTGTGGCACGAGAGGCCAAATGTTACTGGTCCTGTACAACTAGTCAAGTGATGGAGAGAATAAAGACAATAAAGAAGAGAATGAGTGAGTGATGGCGGATGGCAGAGTGTGAGTTGGGACCTAAAATAATAGCCACTTTCTGTCAGCCATGCCGTGCAAAAACAAATTAGAAGCGTGATTAATGGATAGGAAAAATAGCTCATACACCGTTAACACGAAGGAGACACCCAGTAAGGGAAAGTCCCCCCCACACCCAAACACACAACAGCATACACACCTTGCCTTGGCTACCTTAATAATGTCACCATGCACCAACATCCAGTTAGGCTATTCTAGACAAAACCGCTGTACTGTTTAATTACGGTCATGGTTAAATGTTTTTGACCCCCAAACGTGAAAATATGGACTGGCTGTGATATTAAAAAATACACCAACACACAACAATAAGAATATTCATTATTATAATTATATTAAATATTTAAAAACATTGCCTCTGAATGGGTGAATTTACATCATGTACTGACAGAAGGGAGGTCAGTACAGATGATGCTACAGATTCTAATACCTCCTAAGATCCTCTGGTTCCCGCCTCAGGTTCCGTCCCGCCTCAGGTTCCGTCCCGCACTTCGGCCTGCTTCAGTGCCGTTCAGATTGTTTTAACCTCCTTCGGCGCACAGTGGACCTGGGCCAGGGATCTAAAATGAAATCAATCCACATAAAGTCCTTATAAAACAGAGGGCAGTTTTTGCCTTTCCTTAATTTCTCACTGGAGATAGATGTGTGTGTGTGTGTGTGTGTGTGTGTGTGTGTGTGTGATGGGCCACACGACTCTGGGGCCATTTACATCAACAATAATATTTTCAAAAAGCGCTGAGGTGGTAGCTTGGTTGGAGAAGGTGGGGTGGACAGGGTGGGGGCAGATGGAGATGACAGACATGCAGTTTCAGCAGCGCTGCACTCAGCAGTGTTCACGTGTGTGTGTGTGTGTGTGTGTGTGTGTGAGAGTATGAATGTGCAGACACACGGTCAGTGCCCACACAAGACTCGACACTGCTGAACTCAAATATACACCGACTTCATTTGGTGCAGTCTCATGGGTCAGAGCCTTCTGTCTGTGTGTGTGTGTGTGTGTGTGTGTGTGTGTGTGAGTGTGCAATATGTTCTCTTGCTTTGGGGCTACTGTATATGTATGCATTCCCTTAGTCTAGCCAGGTTTCCTTCCCTGGAGATAAAACGTCCACCTGAGTGGGAGCAAGCCTTAGGTCTGCAAGTTCTGATTACATCTATGGTTCTGATTACATCTATAGTTCTGATTACATCTATGGTTCTGATTACACAAACAGGTGGGACACCTACAGAAAAGAGTCTGAGCAGCAAGCATTCCTACCCATAATCTCTCATGGCTATTGGCATAGCATGATACTGCAACAATACTTTTACAAAAACATTGGAGACTCGGAGCAGGAAAGCCCAGACCATTCTTATTCCAGACACAAAGCGTAGAGTACAGTATGTGATGAGAAGGGTCTAAAGACACACGTGTTTCCCGTGTCCCTGCCAGCATATCTGCGTCCCTGCCAGTGTCCCTGTGTCCCTGCCAGTGTCACCTGTCACAGCTGCAAATGTCCAGTCTCTTGAAAAGCTTTTACTGATTCTGCTGCTTCTTCATTAACGGCAGGAGCAGCAGCAGGAGTGCAGCAGTGGTGTGAACACGTGGTGCTAAAGGCACCTTTAAGGCCTAGTCCACCTAGTCCACCTAGTCCACCTAGTTCACCTAGTCCACCTAGTTCACCTAGTTCACCTAGTCCACCTAGTTCACGTTCACAGGCGGCCACGCGCGCAGGTGTACGCTGGCCCTTTCTGCATGTCTTAAATTAGCGCATAGCAGCAAGGCGTGTGACCGCCGCGGTCCCTCCCCCGGCCCTCCCGCCGTCTCGCGATGAGAGATCGAGCACGGGAGGCCCCCGCCTCGGCCGTACCCCCCGGGGCAACGGCGCTACGATCGTCCAACCCCGCCCCCATCGGCCAATTAGCTGCAATGGAGCTGAAACGCAGCAAGGCGACGAGAGGAGAGCATAAATCCTCCGCCGCGCAGACGCCGGCGCTGACAGCCCTGACCTGGACGAGGACAGACAGGCCCACGGCCCGAGTAACGAGCGTCCTGTGAGTGATGCGGGGTGGGATGTCTGGTAGCAGGTCGGCCACCCGAGGGCCTGTCAGGTCACCATCTGCCCGCCGGGCTGCTCCGGCCTGGGCCTGCCAAGGGCTCCTCGTTAGGGGCTGCGGCCAGGGAGGGGCTCCAGGTTCTGGGCAGCAGGCTCTGGACTCCAGGCTCCGGGCTCCAGGCTCAGGGCCGCAGGAGGGTGCAGCACGCAGTGGAAAGTGCGCAGATGTAACTCGAGCAGGGCGAGTGGTTAATGACATTTTATGTAACTGTTAAGCAAATTTTGAATGCATAAAGCCCGTTTTTATAACACGGCAGTGCAGGGTGCGTCTGGGAGCTGAGGGCAGCCCGGCCCGGCGCAGGAAGAGAGAACACAAATGACCACATCCAGCAGCCAAAATCTACATTTTCATTTGGCACAAGCAGCAAGGGCTGTTCAGAATGGCCTCCATCACTTTGGGTTTCATACGCCACTGAGTTCGGCCTCCACCGTGGCCCCCGGGTGCCGTTTCAAATGAAAACTGCAGTTAAGGACGTGAAGGTTTCTAACAGTGAGTGAAATCGAACCCCTATCAGTTAGCATTCCACCTGTGAAAGCAGTGCTAAGTGGATGTCACCAACGTCCGTTCGGTACTGGCCCCACTGGTCTGTATGGCTGAGTGTAGCCTCTAACTGACAGAGTGCTTTGGTTACCGTGGCTCGGGTGTGTACGCGCGGTGGAGGAGTGTGTAAGCGCGGTGGAGGAGTGTGTACGCGGGCTGAAGGAGTGTGTAAGCGGGATGGAGTGTGTGTAAGTGCGGTGGAGGAGTGTGTAAGCCGGCTGGAGTGTGTGTAAGCGCAGTGGAGGAGTGTGCAAGCGCGATGGAGGAGTGTGTAAGCCAGCTGGAGTGTGTGTAAGTGCAGTGGAGGAGTGTGTAAGCGCTGTGGAGGAGTGTGTAAGCACGGTGGAGGAGTGTGTAAGCATGGTGGAGAAGTGTGTAAGCATGGTGGAGAAGTGTGTAAGCGCGTTGGAGGAGTGTGTAAGTGGGCTGGAGTGTGTGTAAGCGCGGTGGAGGAGTGTGTAAACTGGCTGGAGTGTGTTTAAGCCGGCTGGAGTGTGTGTAAGCGTGGGGGACTTTTTGGCCGTTGGTGAATGGAGCAGGGTAGGACCGGCCCCCTCTCCCACCAAACACCTCGCTGAGGAAGGTCTGCAGTTAACCTAGGACAGTCTCTCTGGGGCTGATCCCAGACCAGTACAGATCCATTACTGCCTTTAACAGTGGACTGTGAAACACGAGGAAGCACAGACCATTAAAAACGCGGCTCTCTTTAAAATGCCCACATGGTCGGTGTCCGTAATGAGCAGTAAAACTTTGAGGCCTGTGAATACAACCCGAGCCCGACATTGTTTATCACAAACACCTGATTTTCATACTGCCGCTTCCAGCTGAATGTTTGACAAAAACACTGACTGGAACACTGAATACTACAGCACCACAAAGTAAATAGCGCCCCCACACGTTCAGGGAGGATCACCTCAGACCCAACGAGACTCAACCCTTTTCAGTGTTGGGGAGTCTGAGAGTGAACACACACAATGTCCCGTGACGGACGGTCTGGCCGTCTGAGAGCGTTGCTGGTAGTCACAACACCAGACGTCTGTAATTCTCCTCTCGGCGTGAACGCAGTTCTGGCTAAGGGCCCGTTGGTCTGACACAACCTCTCAGTGACACCAGCTCCCCGTACTCTCCTAACGATCAGGGACCTGTTCCCTCAGTGCATCGTGGTGTTAAGATCATCTTAAATAACAGAGAGGTGTTCAGTGTGAAACTCGGCTCTTCCATTCAGCAGTAAGGGATGGGAGGCATATAATATTACATGCAGTCATCCATTGCTTTGAGGGTGTAATAGCAGCCTGCAGTAGAAAGGATTTTCGTGGCAGAGTCTCAGAAACTGCACGTGGTCGACCAGACAGTTCCTGGCCCGGTTCCTGAGGAGGAACCGTAGATATCGGCCTAGTACAGCAGGTCTTGGAAGTTAAGTCTCCTTCTTCTGGCCATTGGCACTTCACCCCTGAGCTGAAGGCAAGCTGTTTAGCTCCGCTCCAAAATGACATTCCTGTCTTCCTCCACAGACCTGTCAATAAACAGCCAGTTCAATAAACTTTAATGCAAAATGAAAGAGTTACACTAGCAGTGTCTTCTTGAATTGACGCAAAAAAAAAAAACATACATCCTTCATTAAATCCCTATGACTACATCATATGCGCTTTGATATGTGCATAATACTTGTCACCAGTGTTAAGAGCATAGTTAACATCCACACGGGACAGGGGCTGCTGAGGTGCCTACAGATTCTTGGCCCAACCCCACAGAGAAGCACCTTATGACGCTTATAAACAGCATCCTTCCCAGTTATTAGATATTAGGAAGAGAGGTGGAGCAAAGTCCTACAGACACCAGACTCTCAGCTACCTTTGCCATAAGAAACACACCTCCCTACAGTTACCAAGCAACTATGAAACACCAGCGCGGAAACACTGCTGCTCAAACGCTTCTCTCAGCCGCGCCAGCATTACTCACTTGCAGCACGGCGCTCAGCCACCGTCACTGGATATTAGTCATCAAAGAGTCACCAAAACACTCAGTAAGGCCAAGCGCTCACCAGCTAGCCCAACTCCTCACGCTGAGTACCTCAGTAGGACGTCTCGTCTCCAAGACGCCTTGTTTTGTTTCTCTTTCTTCTAAATCTTCATTTCCCTATTCCCCCCCCCCCCCCCACTCGTGAGGTGAGGTCTCTTGTCAGCGGAGCCGCCGTGTCTGATGCAAAGCTGTGCGAAGCAGCTCGGCAGGTCTGATCTCAGTAGGTCTGATCTCATTTGTGTGTTAATGATCAGTCATCAGCTTGGCAAAGGCAGCTGTGTGGTGAGACACAGGCAGTAGTGTCTCTGAGACTTTCACAGGACAAATCGGCTGTTAAGTTTGGAGGATATCGGTTACGCTTTGTGATGACGCCACACTGGCTGGGCATCGTTACTTACAAGTGATGAGACAAAATCAGATCCAATTTGGCTCAGCGGTACAAGAATCAGTGCTGTAATACTAACACGATATTCATTTTCAAAAACATTCTATTAATGCATGTTTAACACAAACTATATATCACAAATTTTCATTTAACTCCAACAATTCAACACATAACTCTAAGAACTGGTATATATATATATATATTCTAAGAATCATATAATGTTTTTGCTAAGACTCGTATATCATATGCATTTTAAATAAAATCCAGGTAATGTATATTTCCATGTGGGAACCATCATATCCCAATTTCTAAGGTTTATTTCTTAATTTGCACTGGGAAAAACTCCTACTACTTAGTCTATACTTAAAAATTAGCTCCACTTCATGGACTAAGGTGAGCTAGTCACAAAGCAACGAAGAGAAGCTAGCTAAAAATAACTGCGAAGCATAGCATAATATTTGCACAGCGAACTGTACGTGCACATAAGCGTGACTTCGGAACAGAAAGGAAAACAGGCCGAGATGATTTTAGAGCCGTCTGCTCTAGACCGCCCTCCATTTACCGTGCAAACGTCGTATTGAGCTCAGCGAGGCGAGGATAGCAGGGGCAATGAGGAACGCGCGACTGACGCGCGCGAGACCAGAAAAGATCACGTCGTCGCTTTAAACGCTCAGCCTGTGAACGCTAACATGGGTCTACACGCAACGAGTGGGCGCCAGGAACTATGGTTTTGTTTGCTTCCTGGTTAGTGGGTTTCGTTTTGTAGCAATATTAACGGTGTGAGTGAAAAAAAAAACAACAAAAAAAAAACAGATGATGGAAAAAGAGTAGAAACTCTGTGCGATTGCGAGAAACTAGAGGAAGGCTGTAGGTGGGTCTTGTGTATTTTACCTTGGAGTCAGGGAGGCAACGAGAGAAATCCCTCACTCAAAACGTTTTTTTTTTCTTGCATATTTGTTTAGACAGATGCAGTATATGCCAGTCGTAAGGGAGTGTGGTGTGATGCCTGTGTGTGTGTGTGTGTGTGTGTGTGCTGTGGGATATCGTGCCCTGAGGCGTCCCCTGCTCCAATGATAATTTGTGGTTTTGTGAATGTACGCCTGGCCCACAAAGAGGCTTCAGAGCTGCTGGGCCTGGCTACAGCAGACCTGCTCCGGCCCAAACGGGGGTTCTGCCCTTGCTCTCAAACAGGGAAACCTTCTGACCATATTCCACCCAATTTACTCTGGCGCGTGTCTCAGAAACCAGGTTTTTATATGCATAACTTTAAGCTCCTGCCTTCACCCCAGGAAAAAATGGAGGCAAACAAAACAAAAGAGGAATGCAAGCGAACTATTAATACCTGCACTTCTGACAGACCAATCGGAGTCCTGGTCAGAGAACACGTCCGAATATATGTGGGTTGTGTAACTATACCTTCGCTCACGATGGTGAAGTATCACTTAAGAGGTTCTGCGACCCGCCCGACAACCATTAGACTGGGTCCTGCTCATTAAGAAGTCTGCCTGGACCAGAACACCAGTCCAGTAACCGCAAAGCACAAAAAGCATGCTGTGTTCCGGATGTTTGTGTATCGGGGGTTGATGGGAAGACAAGTTCCTTACCCAACGCGAAAGATAAGCAGCGTGTGGTAGTTAAGTGGCTGGGGCGACGCTTCGCTGGGTCCTGTTTTTAGGACTTGTCATTTTTGGATGCTGGTGCGGCAGAGCAAACATGCAGGAAGTTCGTCACAGGGCGTTCTCTAAACACGCTGGTCCACGGGGAGAACAGAGGCTACCTCAGAGCGCCATCCTCCCCTACGTTCCAAACCCAGGACGGGACTGAAGTGGACGCAGGGCCAAATCGCGGCAGGAGCGGTTTTACGCGAAGCGCTGGAGGAGGCCTGGTGCTCGTTCGCCTTTAGCGTCACGCGTGACCCGAACGTGGAGGAACTTCTGGAAGTGCAGAGAGATACCCCGCTTCAACTACGCTTACTTTCAATCAATCATCCAACTGCAGCGTTCTCAGGCTGACTTATCAGTAACAATAAACACAAGTCAATCAGCACCTACGAAAGACCATTACAACACGACAGAGTGAAATCAAACAGACCTAATGGAGACTGATGGCACAAGATGCCAATGGGTTGGCTTCACTGGAGTGAGCATGTGTTCAACTGACTCAGGTCAAGTGCTTTATGGCTCTGCCCTCAGAAGGCCACAAGGGCACAGGGGGAATCCCCATTATGTTGAATGAGGGAGTGGATTGGAACGTGGCCTCAGTGCGGAGAGCAGAAGTGAACGGTGCTGAAAGCCGTCTTTGACGGACAGGAGGCTTAAGACCTTGACAGGCAGTAAAAGTGAGAGAGAGCAGACGGTTGAGGGGGAGGAAACCCGTCACCCACGACGACCATCGGCCAAACACGAAAGACGTCTACTGACGCATCCAAGACAGCTCGGGGTGCTAATCATAGAGGACCCCAAAACTCGCCGGTGTCCAGGTTAGGCTGGTGTCCGTACATTTCCCTGACACCACTGTGTCTAAACTCAGAAGCGTACACAGCTGCCCGGAAGGTCAGTGTTTGTTTTAATGATTTCAGGGAGCGTTCACAGCCACAATTGCCTCTCGATGCTTAAACTGGAGCAAAAGATGTGATAAAAAGGCTGCAAAATAGTTGTCTTCCTTTCCATGGCCTGACGCCCAGTATTGTCATAAGAGCTTGTATCCTAATTCTGCTCCAAACTCCAACAGCACAGTTGCTTGTGGTTGTGGTCCTTAGCTTTTCTGTGCACATATACACCCACTGTCTTTCTGGCTCCTGGAGGACTTCATATCCCAGGGGTCTTTTCTCTCATACGTCTGCTCTAGTGGTTTTGACAAGTTTCCATGGTAATGAGTAGAAACAGGAAAAAGGAGAATGAGGTTAGTGAGACTGTTTTGCAATCGATCTATTTGGGCTTTACAACCCAGTCAGGGGATGAGAAAAAAATTATTATAAGCTCCTCACAAAAACGTCAAGGCACATTTATTTCTTGCCCATGTCATTATTTCACTCAAACTGCACATATAGATTATGACTTATTTAAGAGCAGTAAAATTGCTTGTAAAAAAAATGCTGATGTAGGTCCTGCACAAACCAGAACAGCTAGCATTGTTGTAAAAGTTGCAAGTTTCTTTGGATGTTGGTGGTTACCATTTATTGTGGACACAGGTGTGTTTCTAGTGACCTCTGGTCTGCTCAGGGTCATGACCCCTTTGAGCCATAGTTAGCTGGGTGTTTAGACATCCAACTGGCAAATTTCCATCCCTCCCACCTCGTTGTTCAGCGTAATCCATGGTAAGTGTTCACAGACCCCTTCCATACTGGTCCGTGAAACCTCAGTCAGGTCAACTGGATGTTCTCAAACGTTCCCTCATCCCACTTCAGCAGGAGCTTGACAGAGCCGACGCTGGGGCAGGGGTCGGCCAACCTCTCCAAAGCTTCATCACGCTCCTGTTTATTTAGAGCTCAGTCGCACAGCAAACACAGGGAGCAGGATTAAGGCAGACACGGCTTGTGAGGATAAAAGGCATTAAGAGAATGTGGAAGGCATCCAGTCCCAGGGGGCTGGGCAACACCTGAGGCAACTTGTGGTGCATGATGGTGTATGATGATGTATGGTGGTGTATGGTGGTGTATGGTGGTGTATGGTGGTGTACGATGGTGTATGATGGTGTATGATGGTGTATGATGGTGTATTATGTGCTGAGGAAAAAGCATGGATTCTGGGATTTTGTGTTCCAGAATGTGGGTGAGCATGAAAGGTGTGCATACACACACACACACACACACACCTAAAGGGAAGCAGTCTGCCATGTATGTAATGCATATGTCTGCATATGTATAATTACCAGGTATAATTGGTTTATTTACCTTAGATATCCTTCTGTTTGACTACTCCAGATTCTCCTCATTCCATCTGATATGTGGAGCCAATTTATCAGGAGACTCCTGTCATCTCTATGGAAGTGAAACAAAAACAGGCCATGAACTGCAGGGCTGGTAAATACACTATAAATACACATTAGTCTTAAGGGTAAATACACTATAAATGCACATTAGTCTTAAGGGTAAATACACTATAAATACACATTAGTCTTAAGGGTAAATACAGTGTAAATATACGTTAGTCTTAAGCATAAATACACTGTAAATGCACATTAGTCTTAAGGGTAAATACTCACACTGTAAATACACTTTAGTCTTAAGGGAAAATGTACTATAAATACACATTAGTCTTAAGGGTAAATACACTATAAATACATGCTAGACTTAAGAATGAATACACTTTAATCTTAAGGGTAAACACATGGTCCAATATGGTCCACGGTGTGCCTGTGTTATGTGCGTTTGTCATTGCGCCGCTCATTGTTGGCGTTTCTTATGTAAGCGCCTCTTGTTTTTCACCTCTTTAGTCTTTGAATGCATTTGTGTTCGCATGCGTCGTGGTGAATGTCATGTGGTGCGTTGTTTATTGTTGTGCGTATCAAACGTCCTGTGTCCACACGGCTCTCTCGGCTTCCCCTCCCCTGCTCGCCGTGACACGTGCAGCTATTCGCTGACTCTTTCTGACAGGTGCATGTTCTTCGTCTGTTTGGGGACAGAGTTAGGCAGCTGTGGTTTGGTGGGTGCTACCATCGTATCATTCATCTCTACGCCTTCTGTCCCTACGGATTGACGCAGCGAAGCGTTATTTCTATGACATTTTCTAAAATATTGTTTGAAGAGAGAAACCCCTTTAGCATTGCTAAACAGTGTTTCGCAGTCTTGTTTTATTGCTGTGCGCAGAGTAAACAGATGTTTGTACCGAGTTCCTTCAGGCTGTCCATGAGATCCACACAGGATGACGTGTGATTGGTGCCACTACAGTAAGCACCTCGCAGCACGCAGGGTGAATGTTTAGCTAACCTGGATCCCTGTAGCTTCAGTACTGCTCCATGTTACACTAGTTCTGCTAAACCAACACACCTAGCTTCCTCTGAGACCCACGCTAGGCCCGGGGTTACGGAGCTGATAATGTGCGCGTCCCTCAGTGTTAGCTTTCCCCCTGTGCGAAAACATTCTCGTGAACTAACATTTGAACTCGTAACACTCCCAATGGGTCCCCAGCAACCGTGACTATGAGATAATTAGTTCCCATCCCAAAAGGATGTGAATAATCATAGAGCTGGAGGTATAGGTTTAAGACAGCTTTGAAAGAGGCCTACCTCTGACCTACGTTTTGATAGAACAGAATGAAGAGCTCAGTCCTATGGTGAAGTGTTCAACATACTGTGAAATGTTTGGTTTATGTAAATGTTGGGCTTTAATTTTATTTCTATTATAATTCTATTTCTATTCTATTTCTATTCTATAATACTCTTAATCGTAAATGTATTCCTCAAAGGCTACAGAATATTACTTCTGGTCACTGCTGCAAACTGCAGTTGACCTTTAGGAAGGGCTGATTGATTGCTTTTGGACTGTGTTTGTTGACCCATATGACCAGGATCAAATGTTTTCCTGCCTTTGCAAGACATGCAAATGGAAAATAGCGCGTCGTTCATATGTATCTAGTTACTCTCACCTTCACGGTGGAAGATCTTAATACCGATGCCAAATCTGCTGGATAGCTTTAGAGACTCCGCCTGAACTTCCTTTGATCTCTCTACGTCCGTCTCTTTCTCTGTCTCTCTTGTTATCTGTCTCTGTCTCTCTCTCTATCTTTCTCTGACTCTCTCTCTCTCTCGTTATCTGTCTCTCTGTCTCTCTCCCTCTCTTTCACTGTCTCCCTCTCTCTCCCTCTCTCTGCCTCCATCTCTCTCTCTCCCTCTCCCCCTCTCTCTCTCTCATCTCTCCCTCTCTCTCTTTCTCTCTGCTTCCCTCTCTCTCTCTCTCCCTCTCTCTCTCTCTCCCTCCCTCACCTCCTCTATCTCTCTCTATCTCTCCCTCTCTCTCTCTGTCGCTCTCTCTGCCTCCCTCTCTCCATCTCTCCCTCTCTCTCTGCTTCCCTCTCTCTCTCTCCCCCTCTCCCTCTCCCTCCCTCTATCTGAGGACATCTCCCAGGGTAGTACACATGCAGGCTCCTTCACAGCTCTCCTCATGACTGTGACTCAATGAGCCAGAGAGGCCCAACCTGTCTGAGCTGCGGGGGTCGTCGTGGAGACGGAGGCCACCTTGGAGCCCTCTCGCCCCCTAAGGAGGAGCAAGCGGAGGACACAGCCGATTGCGGAGTCCGTCACGGTGTCACGGTGCGCAGTCATTGGGTGGGCACATCAAACGATGAGAAAAACACCGCTGCCGCTCCCATGCTGGGCGGAGCCACCGGGACCGAGGACAAACGGCCAGCGGCCATTCGAACGGTGAAAACAAAAGCCAATGTCAACACGTGAGCTGCCTCCCATGGAACCCTGTGTGTACTCCAGATGCTAAATGTGCTCTGGTGTTGATTCTGGGCTGCTCTTCTCTGTTAAACTGCCATGACAGTTTAAGGAAGGAAGAGAAAGAGAAAACTTTGGAGTCTTTCTTTCTTTCTTGTAACCACTTCTGTGATATTAGAGAACTTTATGTCCTATTTAAAAATCCTTACAGCTATTGACCCTAATGATGGAACATAAGAAGGCCAGACTCCGGTTTGATGTTCACTGGGAGAGATTGTTGGTGTTGTTGGGTCAGGGGAGGGCGACCTGCTCGTGGATCCTGCATGAAAGCATCACCCTCCCTCCCGAAGGCTAGAACCTGGGCGGGATGGACCTCCATCCCAGAGACACAGACATTTAAAACAGGAACGGACATGAACATGAAGGTGAGATGTAAAAACCCTGGCTGGTAACTGTATGACATTGATCACTTAGCATCTGTTTCTGCTGAATGGACGTAGCGTGAAAAGGTCAGGAGGTCAGGAGGTCAGGGTCCAGCGTTGTCCTGTGGCTGGGCTTAGGTTCATGTGGGGAGATTGTTGCTGCTCTGCTGACCTCTCTCCCTCTTGCTCTGACAGTAGCTCCTCACCCGCTAGGGAGAGCATCCCTCCTGCTGCTGTTTGTCCTCCTCAGCCAATTCCAAACTGGCGCAGAACCCGGACCTGTGGGGCTGGGGCCTGTGGGGCTGGGGCCTGTGGGGCTGGGGCCTGTGTGGTTGGGGCCTGTGTGGCTGGGGCCTGTGGGGCTGGGGCCTGTGTGGCTGGGGCCTGTGTGGCTGGGGCCTGTGTGGTTGGGCCTGTGTGGTTGGGGCCTGTGGGGCTGGGGCCTGTGTGGTTGGGCCTGTGTAGCTGGGGCCTGTGTGGCTGGGGCCTGTGTGGTTGGGCCTGTGGGGCTGGGGCCTGTGGGGCTGGATCTGTGGGGCTGGGGCCTGTGGGGCTGGATCTGTGTGGCTGGGGCCTGTGGGGCTGGGGCCTGTGGGGCTGGATCTGTGTGGCTGGGGCCTGTGGGGCTGGATCTGTGTGGCTGGGGCCTGTGGGGCTGGGGCCTGTGGGGCTGGGGCCTGAGTGGCTGGGGCCTGTGTAGCTGGGGCCTGTGTGGTTGGGGCCTGTGTGGTTGGGGCCTGTGTAGCTGGGGCCTGTGTAGCTGGGGCCTGTGTGGCTGGGGCCTGTGTGGTTGGGCCTGTGGGGCTGGGGCCTGTGTGGTTGGGGCCTGTGGGGCTGGGGCCTGTGTGGTTGGGCCTGTGTGACTGGGGCCTGTGTGGCTGGGGCCTGTGGGGCTGGATCTGTGGGGCTGGGGCCTGTGGGGCTGTATCTGTGTGGCTGGGGCCTGTGGGGCTGGATCTGTGGGGCTGGGGCCTGTGGGGCTGGATCTGTGTCGCTGGGGCCTGTGGGGCTGGGGACTGTGGGGCTGGGGCCTGTGTGGCTGGGGCCTGTGTAGCTGGGGCCTGTGTAGCTGGGGCCTGTAATCATGACCTTGTCTCCTCGTGCCTAGAGGGCTGGAAGTCCCATTCAGTCCAATCTTAGAGAATTTAAAGGAGCCGTGTGTCATTACAATGTGAACTACTGTACATTCCATCACTTATCTGCTTTTACCATAAATTTCATTCCATGTCAAATATTAATGTTTTCTGAAAACTTAATATTGCTTATTGTTTGTTCTCTTGAACACAAAGCCATTCTTGTATTTAAACCTTCATTTTAATCTACCTAGAATTTAAAACATCAGATTGCTTCTTCATGAGCTAGACCTGTTTAAAAAAAAACTGCATTTTTAAATAATAAATTCATGTTGGGACCCTTTGCAGGTATCGTCACGTCATCCAAGAACAGGGAGGCAAATTACTTATGGGAGGACACTGATTTAGATTAAATCTCAACTTGTTGCCTTAAATACGTAATGGCCTCGGTCATTAGCAGCTCTTAACCTCGCGCACAAAAGCAAACAGAGGAGAAGTGAGACGAGCGGCCCGCTCAGCGGAGACAGGCCGTCTCCCCCGGGCTGCGTCGGAGCGGCCGCCGGCTGTTTACAGGCCCCGACGACGTCACGGAGAACGGGTGGTGCGCGACGGAGGGTGGGTGGGGTGATGCGCGACGCCGAAGGCAGAACGCGCCGCTCCCCCGTCCGGACAAGAGCGCAGAACAGCAGCGCAGTTTACACAGATCGTTTATTTGGTCTTCCACTAAAAACATAAACTCTTACTTACGCTTGTTATTAAAAGACGAGACTTTTCCCTCCCGTTTCTGAGGGTGCTTGTTTAAAATTCCACTAATGACCAAGTTTTTTTTTTTTTTTTTCTTCTTAATGTTGATTGTTGATCTTTTACACTAATTTAATAGTTTAACCAATCATAGGATGTTTAGATTACAGAAGTAGGGTTTCTCGAGTTAATGCCGCGTGCGTATTTCTTCGTTCGGGACCGTTTCGCGTCACGCGGTACCTTTCGCACTTTGTGTTATGGGCTCGTGTCTGAGAAAGCTACTCGGCAAAATCAGGATTTCACTTACATCAGAGAGGAGGCGTCTGATCTGACTCGGCTCTCTCGTGCACGTGCGTTGGCACGTGCGTTCGGCGCCTTTCCTCTCACGCGGCGGTCACGCGGCGGGGGGGGGGGCGAGCGCCCGAGTGTGGCCCGGTCGCCATGACAACAGGCGGGGACGCAGAGGGCGTATCGACTGATGTGCATCCAGCACAGGACCCGGGACGACATCAGCTCCCAACACCGGGCCTAATGATACGATTATTTTGATGACGGATGCAGAGCCAAAGTCAGCAGCTGTGCGCCTGAGAGTCTGAGACGCTTCGGTGCGAGCGTGAACTGTGGAGAGGGGAGAGCACGCTTGCTCGCTGGAATTTGCACACTGCTTGGATAGTTATTTTGTGATTTTTTTATTTTTATATCTTTGTTTTCCTGTACTAGGATCTGATATTGGTTGAAATATGTCACAAATGTAAGGCATTGGGGCATTGCACATTTGTTGATATATAATGCCCTTTACTTATAAAACAAACAGCACTTGCTGTGTTGGTGGACATCCGGTCCATTTTCATCGTTGTTCATGCTTGCCTACATATCCCATCAGTCCGAGCCTGATAAAAGAGATCAAAGCTCTCCAGGGAGCACGTGCACGAGTGCGCAGTAGCTAGGTGTGCTTGGCTGAGAGCACGTTTGCTCCTGTGCCTGGTCACTTGCCCGCCCACGTGCCCGCTCACGTGCCCGCTCCTGTGCCTGCCAACGTGCCCGCCCAACGTGCCCGCTCACATGCCCGCTCCTGTGCCTGCCAACGTGCCCGCCCACGTGCCCGCCCACGTGCCCGATCCTGTGCCTGCCCACTCCTGTGCCTGCCCAACGTGCCCGCCCAACGTGCCCGCCCAACGTGCCCGCCCAACGTGCCCGCCCACGTGCACACTCCTGTGCCTGCCCACTCCTGTGCCTGCCCAACGTGCCCGCCCAACGTGCCCGCCCAACGTGCCCGCCTAACGTGCCTGCCCACGTGCCCACTCCTGTGCCTGCCCAACGTGCCCGCCCAACGTGCCCGCCCAACGTGCCCGCCCACGTGCCCCGCTCACGTGGCCGTTCCCGAGCCCTCTCCCCACTCCGGCTCCTATGCCCACTGCTGTACGCTCTCTTGATGGCACCAGCGCTAGCTAGTCTAGTCCAGCTCCGCCCCCTCCTGTGGGCTTGTGGAGCTGCCTGTCCTGGGAGAGAAAACATCCTGTAAACACTGACGGCTGGACGGAGGCCAGACGTGAGCAGCTTCCAGCACCACACGCAGCTCGAACGAGGAGGTGCACGTTGATCGATGCGACCCAAAATACGGACCGAAGCATGTGCGGCTTCCCTGATGCACTCAATAAATAACAACCACGTGCACGGGAGTGTTTGGGTGTGTCTCTGTTTGCCCGAGCTCCACTCCAATCATCATAGTCCATCATATTCCATCATATGATTTCCTTGCATGTAGTGCGCTATAAGATACGCGAGGCACCGCGTTCTCTGCCAGTAATAAGGCCGTGACAATTAAACGGCTCTCTGGTGGAGGGTGACTCTTTGGCCGCGGTACACAGAGGACCTTGGCCACGCCCAGCTTGTGCTTCTCAGAACAGCGGCGGGAGACGTGATTTGATGCATCGTGCACATTATGCTACATCCTGGCCTGCGACTCACTGCAGGAAAAGTCCATAGGCGCAGAAGGAAGAAAGTTCTGCTCATGACGTGTGCTGGCGCAGCGCTGTGGCCCTCCGTAGGGCCGTCCGGCCGCCTCTGGGGCCCCTGACGTATAGCTCACACTCTGGCCTAAATCAGCCAGTGCCAGCCCAAAAATAACACTGGGGAGGGGGGAGATTAACTGACGGGCTTAAGCATATATCTGCACTGAAGTGTGGGTGTGGGTGTGGGTGTGTGTGTGGGTGTGTGTGTGTGTGTGTGTGTGTGTGTGTGTGTGTGTGTGTGTGTGTGTGTGTGTGTGTGTGTGTGTGTGTGTGTGTGTGTGTGTGTGTGTGTGTGTGTGTGTGTGTGTGTGTGTGTGTGTGTCTCTCCATGTGAAGCGTGTTTTATTTTATTAAAACATGCGACTTCGTCTGCTCAGCACAGTGCACTCGGAAACAATGATTAAGTGATAGATTTTCTATTCTTACATTTCCCTGACCACTTTGAAAGACGAAACAGTGACCATACTGCTGCAATTGACTACAGGATTGACGTACTCCGTGGACAGGAACCAAACCCCGAATTACAGGCGCCTCCTGCTTGCCAAACATGAGCTCTACAGGCTGAAAGATCTTCATCTCCCACCAGTATGACACCACCTTCTGGCTGCATGTCCAAACATCTCCTCGGATCTTTGCATGAGGAGGCTTCTCCCTAACTAACAAGCGCTGAAACGGTTCCACAAACAGGCCGTGTGTGAACCAGCATGTCAAATCTGCGTGTTCTCCTGCCAGGCGGGTCCCTGGAACGGGAACAGGAACCCGCCCGCCCGCTCGCCCGCGTGGTAGCCGGTCCCGACTGGCATGGACCAATCAGAAAGCAGCAGCTTGAAACGTGGCTTATAAGAGGCCTGCACTAACGGCGTCTGCCTGGTTAGCACCCCATGCTAACACATGCTAACGGTCAGCAGGACCAGACACCATGGTGGGCTCCCTCCATTATACATGATTGTAGTCATAGTAATATTATTGTTGATAATAATAATTTTATAATACTTCTGGAGTCCATAATGAGTCTAGGTGTTTAACACAAAGGTTACGCCTAATACCATGAAAAGAACAGTGATGCTATTTTCCTCTCTAGCAGTCGCACACACAGACTCAGCCACGATTTTGATATGGATTTGATGAACAATCTCGTATCAGTGGCGGATGAGGGGATGTGGTTCTGGTAACATGCCACTTATGTGATGAAGTTTATCCTAAAAATTATGTGCAAAGCATGTTGGGAGTGATGTGAAACAGTCCACGAAATTCAAGGAAGGAGGGACAGTTGGTGGATTGTCAACACACACACACACACACACACACACACACACACACCGCCACACACACACACACACGCAGGTCCTGGTCCCTGGCAGTGGGTTTGGGGGAGTCAGGTTTTTATTAAGCTGTGGTCTTGGCCACTGCTGCAGGAGTAGGGGGTGGGGGGGGGTGGGGTGGGGTGGGGGGGGGATAAGCTCCTCTTTGTGGAGGCAGACAGAGGTGAAAGGCTGCAGGGCCAGGAGCTCCTCCCCCACCTCACCCCCGCACACACGCTGAGAGATGCACCGTCTCCCGCCACCGACCGCAGGCCCGTGTGTGCACGGGAGCGTGCGTGCGTCTGTGTGTGTGTGTGTGTGTGTGTGTGTACGGGAGCATGTGCATGTGTGTGTATATGAACATGTGGGTGTGGATGTGCGATTGTTTATGTGCAGATATTGTGTCTGCATGCATGTGTGTGTGTGTGTGTGTGAGCGAGTATTTGTGTGCAAGACATTAAACAGAAGGCCTCCACGTATGTGTGTGTGTGCGTGCATGTACACGTGGGACATACCTGGATCCCGAACAGCCGTACAGTGAGTGTATTATGACGAACGAAGCCCGCGCAGAACGCTGCCGATATCCGCCTGCCGACGCTCCGATACAAACGCAGGGCAGCTGGAGGGCGTGAGCACCACCAACACCGTCACACACTCCAGCTCACTTTAGTCCCTGTGTCGAGACCCAGGGGCCTTGTGTGTGACAAGCATCTCAGGACACACTACCTGGAAGACCATAGGCGTTTGATGTGTGCTCATGGGATGTGTCCCAGAAGACCACATCACAATGAGCAACGCTTGCTCCCTCCTTCCTGCGCAACTGCCATCACCTGCCTAGTGACTGGCAACCGATTTAGTACGCCGGAGAACAACTGAGCATGGTGCCAGACCTCTACACTGCACGCCGGGGAACGACGTTGCCATTACCACTACAAACACCCCCGCCACTGCATTTGATTTACAGCGGAATGAAAGATCACGTGTCCGTCCTGCAAAATATTATCAATAATACATATTCAAAGCCCACAAGCGGCATGTGATGTATATTTGTGTCTGGTGTCTCCTTATGATACACGTTTGCATTCACCACAACCTTATTAGTCAATGGGGGAACTTTAGGTGACCAGGGCTCTTTGAGAGAAAGGAGGCCACACTCTTACACTCCCTCCCCGCCCCCCCCACCACGCTGGTGCCTACTGCCCCAACACACCCTCACACCCTCGCCAAGAGTCTGAAATGTCCTGCTTTAATATGAGGAGGCACCTTCAAACACATGTGGTACAAATTACGCCCGCCGCGGTGCCACAGGGCCATGGCGCGGGAAGCCAGTGAGCTATGAAACCCTGCCATGTCTGACTCCACGTCCCATAATTCAGCTGGCTCCCAGCACGCACCCATCATCCTTGGCCTTTTTACCGCCTTCTGATCCGGGTCAGTTTAGACGTAGGGCATTGGCGGCTGTCTGCAGGAAGTCATTACAGCGTTGATATAATTTGGTATTGTTTTGTGTTTTCAGATGGGGTGATGTGTGTGTGTGTGTGTGTGTGTATGTGTATAATTCAGATTTTAATGCATATACTTACGGCATGTACAGATAGATCAACTGAAACATGGATTAACTGAAAGGTAGCTGTGTGAGTGTGTGTGTGTGTGTGTGTGTGTGTGTGTGTGTGTGTGTACAAGCCTGGCACCGACTGAAGCAGCTCCTGTTGCCAAACACAGGCCCTCACTCATCTGATACGGACGCTGGGTCCGTTGCCAGAGGCCTGGGTCCAGCCTGCCTGGTTAACACACGTAATTACCCTCTCATACTCATGTCAGAGATCGAGCTTATCTGACTGACCGCTAATGAGGCAGCGTCAGCATTCCGCCTCTCCTACCTGCCCGACAAAGACCTGGACCCACAAGCCAGACGCTCTCTTCTTTGAGAAGTTCATAGAACATCTCCATCGCAGTGTCTCATGGGACTCTGGGGAGGACGCACGAGTTGAACGAACGTAGACGCCATTACTGACTGGCCCCCCGGCCTGGCGTTCGTTAAACGGCTGCCGGTTGTCCCGACGAACAGTGTCATCCTGTGCTTTTTTTTAAAAAGTTTAATGGACTTTTGATGTCAGCCTACACAAAGACGAGTAGAAGACCCGTCCATGTTGGTGCCGCTGACACTGATGAATGCTGCTGCTACCGATGCTGTTTTTGGAGGCTAACCCTGGCTGGGCGTTGCCCTCCCCGAAACGCGCAGCAAAATGAGAACGCAAGAGGGCAAAACAGAACATCCGTCAAATAGCTTCGTACCACGCCTCGATTCGCTCCATCCGACGGCGCAGACCAAACAGTGTTTCTCCCTCTAATAATTGCACCAAATTATGAGCTGATGTAATGATATGTGAAGATTTGCTGAGGGTAGGTAGTAAATGGGGCTTAATCAGATGCAAGGCTCCTGATTTGAGCGCATTGTTTTTACGACTTCTGAAACACAGACCATGTGAGATTAAGTTGAAACTGGTGGTCAAAAGTCCAGTGGGAACCAATGAAACAGGAGATCTGATATCAAGTAGAGCCCCTATCACACTAACTGTGTGTGTGTGTGTTTTCCAGAACTGTTGAACAGATTTGATTACAACTGCAAAATGTCCCCACAATGTCAGAGCTTTCATGTTTTGCTGGAGTCCTCACAAACACCTACACACCAAAAACAGTGAACACTCACACACCTGCAGAGACAATGATAAAATAACGTACGGCGCCTGCATCGTTGCTCTTAGAGGATGCGTCCAAACGTATTAAAGAACCTGGCACAGTAAAAGCGAGTGTAAATGTCTTGGCGCATTAGGAGATTTGCTGATTTTGGCTTTTGTGGACCTGAGTGGGCAAACAGGCGGAGTCCTAACTGGCCAGTAGCTCCGGGGGGCACACGCTTGATTGAGCGCTGGCTTTGAGAGGCCGTGGACAAACAGCTCTCTGTACTGCGGACAGTTTGCGAGCGGCTCATATCCGCCAAAGTTAAATAAACTGACTTGGGCTTGTGAACAAACTCTGCCCAAATCCTCTTCGGAACAGGGTGAGGAGATGTCTGGTCTGATATTAGCACATCGAATCAACAAGACCAAATACAAGCCGTGTTGTTTCATGAGGCTATGGTGAGGAGGGATCGGGCCCACTAACAAGTTCCCGAACCCTGGGTACGGGCCAAACGTCCCTGTGTGTGACTGCAGTGTCTCACCAGATGTCCATGTGTGTGGCTGTAGTGTCTCACCAGATGTCTGTGTGTGGCTGTAGTGTCTCACCAGATGTCCATGTGTGTGACTGTAGTGTCTCACCAGATGTCCATGTGTGTGACTGTAGTGTCTCACCAGATGTCCATGTGTGTGACTGTAGTGTCTCACCAAACGTCCCTGTGTGTGACTGTAGTGTCTCACCAGATGTCCATGTGTGTGACTGTAGTGTCTCACCAGATGTCCATGTGTGTGGCTGTAGTGTCTCACCAGATGTCCATGTGTGTGGCTGCAGTGTCTCACCAGATGTCCGTGTGTGTGGCTGTAGTGTCTCAGCAGATGTCCATGTGTGTGACTGCAGTGTCTCACCAGATGTCCATGTGTGTGGCTGTAGTGTCTCACCAGATGTCTGTGTGTGGCTGTAGTGTCTCACCAGATGTCCGTGTGTGTGACTGTAGTGTCTCACCAGATGTCCATGTGTGTGACTCACCAGATGTCCATAGTGTCTCACCAGATGTCCATGTGTGTGACTGTAGTGTCTCACCAGATGTCCATGTGTGTGGCTGTAGTGTCTCACCAGATGTCCATGTGTGTGGCTGCAGTGTCTCACCAGATGTCCGTGTGTGTGGCTGTAGTGTCTCAGCAGATGTCCATGTGTGTGACTGCAGTGTCTCACCAGATGTCCATGTGTGTGACTGGAGTGTCTCACGTGGAGAGCCATGCGCACGTGGCACTTTCTGCACATTGGTGCACTTCGTGGCCAAACGAACGTGACTATACTAACATGGCTGCTGACAGCGGCGGAGGAATGGTCTATGTTCACCCGTCTGAAACATCCCACAAGCTCCAAGAAATACACCGTTCCTTCTTCCCTGACTGAGATTTCCTGTGTCCACTTGGAAGAAGAGCTTTGACACATTTCTCAGTTTCAAGGTGTGATGGATTCTTTGGCCTCGAGTGACTCCTGGACCAGGGAGCGTGACTTCTAGCTTCAATGTTCGCTTTGCACTTTACCCGCGACCACGGCAACGTTCGCAAACACGCTGAGTGAAGGAGGAAGATAAACATAAAAGCCAAACATCTCACTGGAAGCACTGAGGAGAGTTTCACCGAAAACGAAAACTAATGTCCATTTCAGGGTAATTATGTACAAACTTGACTTCCAGAATAAGGCTGTAATTGACCAAGAGGAAAATAACAGATTAGGCATTGATGGTAAACTGCTCCGTCTTCAGTTCTAATATCATTTACACTCACAAGTCCATATCTAAACCGGTTCAGGGGTCCTGCTTGGCTCGGCCATGTGAATGGTGCGTCTTTATCATCATGTGCCCGCAAGCTGATGGGGTCAGAAAACAGGGTCCATTATACGAGCAGCACTGCCTCTACCTTGAGTGCCGTGATGGACAGTCGGGTGGCAGCCAAATGCAGGAGGGTGGAAAGAAATGAAATCGAATCAATACTTGAACATAACTTTTTAAATAAACATTTGTACTTGGCTAAGACTGTTGGCAGGCTGCATTCTGGTAACCTGTCCCTACTGGGAGAATTTAATACGAGACTCTCGTGAAAGGCTGGACACATTAGCGGCGATAGCTACTGGCAAGACAGGACGTGAGTAACATACTCTGTTTGCTTTAGGTCGGGAAACGCTGGCGTTTTCACGGGTCGTTACTTATTTTAAAGCCGCACGGTTTCGTCGGGTCAGTGTCTGGCGTGTTCCGTTTCTTCTCTGGGGGAGCGGGAGAGAGCCGAAGCAAGTGGCCGCGATTGGACCACCCTTAACCGCCGGCGATCTGATCCCAAAGCTCACAGAGCATGGAAAACGGAGCGTATCCCAGGAGATCCGACCCCGCGGGGGAGCCGGTGGT